>VMDR010003300.1:0-74234 GCA_007922815.1 Macrotus californicus
ACAGTATCCCTGGTTCACATACAGCAGGACGGAGAGCTTCAGTGGAGGAGACAGTATCCCTGGTTCACATACAGCAGGACGGAGAGCTTCAGTGGAGGAGACAGTATCCCTGGTTCACATACAGCAGGACGGAGAGCTTCAGTGGAGGAGACAGTATCCCTGGTTCACATACAGCAGGACGGAGAGCTTCAGTGGAGGAGACAGTATCCCTGGGTCATAGACGGGCCTGTGCAGATGTTTGGGGAGATGTAAAATAAAGCTAGATGGATAGAAGACATTGTGTCCTTGCGCAAGAGAGGGAGATGAGTGTTTCAACATTAATGTCACTTATTGGTCCCTAGAAATGCTGGACTCCCAGGTGGGAGCCCTGCCCCCACTCACTGTGAGGTTTTATTCCAATAACACCCCCTTTGGAGGGGTACCCAGGCCCAGACTTTCAATTGAAAGAGTTAGACTAGCAGATCTTCAAGGTCCCCACTGGTTCTAGCATCCTCTAGTCAGGTTAAAAAACTTTAACGTTTAAAAAACTTGTTGCCCAGATTAAATATTTCTCCTTGCAGTGTTACTTTGCTGCATTAGCCAACTCCTTTATAAAATCTGGATTGTACTGGTAGGTATTGATATAGTACAGATCCCATGTTCAAGGGCTCATAAGCTGCTGCTGTGTGGCAATCTTGTTTTCCACAGAGGTGTAACATTTCAGGCTATTGCACTTTCACATTATGAAAAAAATGACTGTGGTGTTAAGCTAGACGAGGGTCATAGGGGAAGCCTCACTGCGCTCACCTCACGTGACCTCCAGTAGCTCTGCACGTGTCGCAGACGAGTCCACATAACCCAAACGTGAGGTGAAACTCTTCGTAGAAGGCTTGTCTCATTCTGGTAATTCCCAAATGCAAGGAAACGAAACCTTAACATTGTACGAGACAACACGATTTCCTCTGTTGAAAAGAAAATCTATTACCACATGAGTTTTTCATAATACTTTTATCATTATCTCTGATATACTAAGTATTTTGATCTTTAGCCCAGAGGGGGAAAAAGTCCCAAACAATACGTTGAACCATTGGGCGAGTGCCGAAAAATTCACTTTCCATCTCCAGGCATCCCAGTCTCGCTGGACGAGTGCGCTGAGAGTGAGACAACATGCTGGAAATATTGTTACTTTCAGACCCCGCTGGGGTCCAGCGTTTGATGTGAGGAGGGGCGTGACTCTGGGGAAAAGCTGTGTGATGTGGGAACACACACCTCTGGGAGGAAAACAGAAAGAAAGGTGGCCCAGGGCACTCCCAACAGGGAGTTTGCCATTGCCCTGGAGAGGCGATGACTGGCTCAGACCCAGTTCCAAAGACATGAGCTTGATCCTTGACGGAGGGCTGGTTGTACAGATTGCTCGGCTGCAGGGAAAACATGTTTCTTAGTATCTCATTCGCTTTTCCTCTTGTTAGGCTAAAAAACCACGTGCTGGCCCATCAAACCATGTGAATGAACACCGGGCCGCGCTTCTCCCAGTGTCTCATGTATTTATGGTCTATGAACTGGGCAAAGATGGTTAGCATTCAGATTTACTGATGGAATGAGTCCAGAGTAACTTCAGAACCACCAGAGCCTTGTACAAAGAGGGTCTTCTCTCAGGGAACCGCAGTGAGAGGGGTCTCGGATCAGAGCCGCCTCAAGGGAGTAAGGGATGCGCCTCCAGACCCAGGCCCCACTAACGGGAGAGGAAGGTGCTTTTCTGCTGCTGGAGGGGAAGAGGGCTGCACCAGAGACCCTCCACCACTTGAAAAGTATTTCACTGACATGGGCGCTTTCTGGCTCTTAGCAAACAGCATGTTTTCAAGCCAGATATCCTGTCCAAATAATAAAAACTGTGTTGCAACTTCTATCATCAACATGCTCTCGCCTCTCCTCAACATATTTGTAAGGGTTTTCCTTGTGGCTGTAAAAGAAACTAGAGAAATCCCAGAATTACAGAAAAGGGTAGAGACCAGAAGGTCATCCACAATATCGCAAATTAAAGAAGTTCACCGAGTTATTATAGCTTTTAAGATTTTTCCTCTTGCCTTTTTAACTTGGTTACATGTGTGTATGCATAAATATCATAAGGGGATCTTGGGAAATATGCCACATGGATAGTTTAATATGCCAGCTATTTGTCACACAACAAGAATTTTTCCATAAGAAAAGATGAAACACTGCCATTTGTGACAACATGGATGGGTCTTAAGAATAACATGCTAATTGAAGTAAGTCAGCCAGACAAAGTTAGGAGCCATATGATTTCACTCATCTGTGGGATATAAAACGCAAAGCAACAAATGAACTGACAAGAAAAATAAACAGAAACTCATAGACACAGACAACAGCACGGTGGTCACCAGAGGGAAGGAAGGTAAAGGTAGTAAAGGGCGCAGGGGGTCAGACACATGGTGAAGAGGGTCTGACTTTTTGTGGTGGGTTCACAGTGCAACACACAGATGACGTATCAGAACTGGACACTTGAAACCTGTCTAATGTTATTAACCAACATCACCCCCAATAAATTTAATTTTAAAAAAGAATTTTCCCATGTTATAAAAACCCTTAGAGAATATCGTATTTGACGACTACAGAATGTTCCATTTTGTGGGCATAACATCACTTTTTAAAATTGTACCTTAGTATTAGACGTATAAGTTGTTTCCAACGTGCTGTTGTAGAAGTGGCAATATCCGTTGTTTGAGGAGACACATGTCTGTGTCTGGGGACGGATGAGAAATGTGTGAGTTTTCTGTGGTACCTGACTCCCCTAACTGAACCTGTGTAGTCCTCTTCTCAGGGACTCTGTCTGGCTTTCTGTGTGTGTGCGAGGGGACCCAGGTCCAAATGGAGGGAACAAGGAGGGAGTGCTCGATCCACCGATTATGCCAGGGGTCACTTTCTATCTGTGCTGCTCTTCCCGGGGGCCAGTCAGGCTCTGGGAATGGGAGCTGATCTCAGTGGACAACCCCTCTGCTCTCAGAATCCCTGTTAGGGCGAAAGATCTAGCCCTTCCTCACTCTCTCTTCCTCAGAAAAAGAGACACCTTTTTCTGGGTTCCCATTTGTCTCTGGTCTGTGGTCTGTGGTCTCCTAAATCAGGAGCTTTAAGTGGCTTGACCTAACAATGAGGGTAATAACAGGGGCTAATAGGTATTGGGCGTTCGCTGTGCTGTGTCAGTGCTTGACATGCAGCATCTTGTTTCATTTGCATACCTCTTGTTCTGACAGCAAGAGGTCATGTGCTGAGAACATAGGCACGGTGGGCTCTGGAGTTGTGCAGACCTTGGTTATATTCTCGGCTCCACTGTTTCCCAGCAGCTCTGTGACTTGGGCAGGTGTTCCAGTTAGGAATGCATTTGGCTGCAAATGTCAAGAGCGGCTCAAACAGGTAGGTGTTTCTTTTTCAGACATGATGAGAATGCTGGAGGGAAGCCAGTCCAGGGCTCCTACGTTGTCCTGAGGGACCCAATCTCTTACCTTCCTCCCTGTGCTGTCCTTGGCACACAGCTTTCATCCTCATGGTTCCAGTGTGGCTGCTGCATTGTGAGGCCTCGTCTCTCAGTGATCCAGGCACGAAAAGTAGAGAAGGGGGAGGCAGGAGGGGGAAAGGGAGTTCAACCAGGAAAGCAAAAGCTTCTTTTGAAAACCTCTCAACTTATGTCTCATTGGCCAGACTTTGTCACGTGGCCTCCTAGCTCTAAAGGACTCTGTGGGAGAAGTTTTCACTGGGCACATCGCCATCCCTAAAGAAATCAGGGTCCTGTTAGAAAAGGGAGGCAAGGGAACGTTTGATGGGTTAGCAGCCATCACTGTCTGTATCAGCAAGTCACTTAATCTCTTTGAAGCTCAGTTATTCCTCAGTAAAAATTCCTCCCTAATCTAGGCAGGCTCTTTCAGTTTATAAGAGGTATTTCCAGTTTGCTTCAGAGGTAGGGAGCCCCTTGTGAAGATCCCCGGGGCCATGGGCAAACTCAGACCTCGGCCCCAGCAACACATAGTCCATTCACCATGGGTTTTGTGTACTTCCCAGCCGGCCCATTGGCAGCTCATTGTTCAGGAGGTACCGGGAGCTCTGGGGACTCCCTGTCATGCTATCACTTTAGAATTGGGCACCGTGCTCGTCACCCGAGGGAGTCCTCCAGGCACGGAGAGCTGGCCTCTTGCCCACTTCTTTCTCTTGCTTCTGCTTCTCTCTCTACTGCCTCATCCCAACTCTTGTCTCTGCTGCCACTGCTGCATCTCACATCCAACCCGCCCCAAAAGAGACAGTGTCCCAGGTTGGTCGGTCACCACTCTGTGAGGAACATCACAGTCAGGCAGTCTTACATCAGGCCACCCCAGTGGTCACCGACTGGTCATCCTTTAGTCACAGAACACATTGTGGCTTCTTTCCTCAACAGAGACCAATGCCTGTGGCAAGTGCTAGTGAACCCCAGAGCCTCTCCAGTACCACACCTCAGAGAGCCTCAGGTGCCCAGTACTGCACACATCCAGGGGGCACCATCCATAATAAAACTGTGAGTTGTTTTCCAGGAAACACCATCCCCTGAGGTTGAGCAACAGGGAAGTACAGGTCCCAGGTGAGCCTCAGTTGTTGCTTGAGACCATTCAAGGTGGTGGTGGGCTTCCTGGTACCTGGCTGTTAGAGCACCACGCAGCAGCCCAGGCCACTGGCATACTAACACCGTGCACCGTGCACCATGGACAGGGTGGGTCCTGTGAAGGAATGAGAGGAGAACGTGGGAAAGAGCAGCCGAGCTGATTGCTAACATTCCTGAGCAGGACCTTGTCATTCGAAAAGGAAGCTGCTGGTAGCCACATTCCTCTTCATCCCAAGCTGCTGAGAGGTGAGGGACATTTGTCAGGACAAATGAGGGAATGTTTGTGTACAGATTTCGAACCGGTGACTCACTTGAGAGGCCTCCTTGGTGCTGTTATCACAGCTGCTGCTGCTGCTGCTGCTGCTGCTGCGGCAAACAGCTTTGAGCCCCGAGGTATCTGGCTGCCCTTGGAGGCAGAGCAGCGCTGGGGCAGGGTTGTTTGGTGACACAGGAAGTGAGAGCTTGCATTCAGCGATGGGGGAAGGGGCCATGAGGAGGGCTGGCGAATAAGGCTTATCCCTTTCCTTAGTAGTGCCTTTAGGTATTTCTATAATTCTGGATGCAGATGGAGATAAAGCACACCTGAGCCCTGAGCGTCAAACTCAAGGGTCAGGCAAGGATGCCCTTGTTACCCAAGAGTTATGACAAGGTTGTCTAGGTGAACAGTCAGCAAAGGATATGTCAGACCTTCTTCACTAGACTCTTCTTTTTCAGGCTAGGTGTTAACTTCTTAGCAAACCAGTTACAAGCTCAGAGCCTCTTGGGCAGAAGCCCAGTAGCTCCCCTTCCCTTGTCCACCCTGCATTTGTGCCCTTCCCCAAAGGAGCTACAGGAGGCAGGGAGCTGCCACTGCTGGGGTAGAGTTCCTACAAAACCCACGTGCAGTTGCTTCTGGCTGGTCGAGGTCCCCAAGCCAGCCTTCCTCTGCCACCGCCTCTGCGTAACTGGTTGATTCCAGCAGCACGTGCGTGCGTGGGCCATGACAGTGTGAACAGAAAGTAACCAGATGGCTCCGCCTTCCTCACCAGGTCCCTGCCACACACTCCTGTGGCTCCAGGACTTCTGCTGCAGTCTGCCTGGGGCTGGAGGGCTGTACAGAAAAATCGTCTAAACACGAAGAATTCGATGCTATAAAGTTGGCCCCATGGGCCCGGCTGCCGTCAGGCTGTCAGCAGAACAGCTCTTCACCGGAGCTCTGAACTAGGGGGTTTATGTGACTCTTACATTTCAAGCAGAGAAGAAAGCCAGACTGAGCAGAGCCACCCTGGTTATGGTTTTTCTGTTTTTTGGGCTGTTTGGCCCTATAATTCCCTTTGAGGGAGGGCCTTCACTCGGCCCCTTTTCAGAGGCCCGGGAGAAAAAGGCATAGTACACTCTGTCAAGCTTCAGAGGGAAGGGGCCCCACCAGTGGGTGGAAGGCCCAGGGCACTACTCCCACCCAACCTGAGAAAAGACCTTTGGTGTGAGGAGCTGTGCGGTGGACGAAGCAGCTCACCACAGCGGTGACCCACTGGAGCAGAGAGGGGAGCCGGGGGGCCTGTCAGGGTCAGGAGGTCCCCTTGTAACTCCCTGGCCAGAGCCTGACTCCTCCAGGCTCCCAAGAATGAGCACCTGTGGCTGCCAGACTCAGGCTGGGTACCAGGAGTGGTGCAGCTCCCCTGTGCGGGCACTCGGCCGCAGCTCTCTGCTCAGCCTCCTTCTCGTGTTCAGGACACGCCTCCCCCGCTACATCACGCAGGCCTGGCCCACAGCTCTGCTGCTTCCTCCCCCACGTTCTCTGGTCTGGGAAAGCAGTCTGTCTGCCTGTCCTCACCTCTTAACGGCGATATCCCGGTGGCCTCCTGACTAGGCTTCCTGCCTCTACGTCTCATTATCATCATCCCGTAGCTCCTTCCGGCATAACTTGCCTGAACACAATGCAGTCCAGTCACTCCCCTGTTCAGACGTTTTCAATGCCTCACCTTTGCCTGGAAGCATCAGAAGAAGGTGGGAGAACCTTCCTTTGTGATTTGGTCCCCACCTGCCTCTCTGAGTCTTGTTTGCGCTGTGTTCCACCTACACCTCTAAACAGAAGGACTCAGGAAACATTTTAGAGGCAGACTAAATGGATGTAAAAATTAGGATGCCAAACAAGAGTTCTCTGGCGTTTTTCATGTTGTAGTTAAATGGAGCTATCATGCTAATAGCTGCATGTGATTAATCACGATGGCCTTTTCATGGTTATCTTGAAATAAGCACATCGTGCGAAGAACTGAGAAGCATGTCTTACTTTACAAAGGGGGCAAGGCTTATGAAATATATATGGAAATTGAGAGTCTACCATTTGGATCTTCCATTTTGAATTTGTAGATCAGATAATGCCTACAAAAATGATCTCCGTAATTTGCTCCTTTTTTAGACAGCCAAGTCCATTTGAAAAAGACTTGGACGAACATGTGATTTTTTTTTTTTTTTTTAATATCCTGGAGGATTTTTCCAGGCCTGGGCAACCCGTAGGTCAATGCACTGTTGCTATTTCTGTATGAAAGTAGAGTGGGAGAGTGCCGTGCGACTTCACCGAAGTTGTCTGAACCAGGAGGGTGGATGGACAGACTTCCCTCTTCCCTCACTGAGCCACAGCTGGCCTCGCCGCAGCACTGCACACGTGCTCTCCTTACCCACCTGCGTTTGTGTGCACAGACCCGCTGCAGGGTGTGCTACTCTGAGCCAGTCCCTTGTTACAGGAGTAGCACAAAGTTGGCATTTGGGGAGTGGCTCCAGGGAGTGTAGAGTGTACCACGGTGGGGTAGCTTTGGACACAGTCCCTGAGAATAAACAATTCCCAGCTGATTTAAAGGCCTATTCATGTTCAAGTTTTGAGTCATGCTTGTTGGAAAAGAAACCCTGGGGTGAAATGGAGGATGGAGGAGTATGGACTGGCACCCAGGGACTGAGTTCCCAGCTCAGCTCTGCAACCTCTCCACTGACTTCGCCCTGAGGCCCACGGCGCCTTTCAGGTTAGGCGGTGGGGCTAGTCCGTCCTTGGGCTGATGTGTTCTGTTTGCCCCTCCAGGTTCACTCTCCACCCTTCTCCACCCTGTCCTGTGTGCTAGTTGACCAGTGGGGCCTGTAAGAAGGGGCTCCCTTGCTTCCTGGCCCCCTATTGTGTTCTTGGCTCAGCTGGGGTTGGAGGAGGGAAGGAGAGCACAGATGAAGTAGTGCGTCTCCTGGCTCCTCCCGGTGGCATCACCAGGTCCAGGCTCCTGGCAGGCAGCCCTTGCCACAGGACACTCTGTCTCGGGGTTCCAGTTGCCTTTCCTCCCTTACCCCTTTGGTCCTAGGGATGTAAATGTGACACTGTCCCTGGTCCCAGAACACTGTGCTGTGGTTCCCCCTGCACGGGCCCACCCCTCTGTAAATGGTCCCTTTATTAAACTCGCCTCGCGTTACCCAGTTTGAGAGCGCCATCTGTTTCCTGCCAGAACCCTGGCGGATATGGTTCCTGAGATCTTTTCCAGCTCCAAACAAAGATGCCTGCAAGCAGGGGAGGAGCTGGTCCTCTGGGGCTCCCACTTTTCTCTGGTGCCTCCCTGCATGGCTCACCAGGATCATGGGAGGGAGGGACTGGTGGAAACATGATCTCTAGAGCCAGAGGCACTGGGACTGGAATCTCTTGTGTCTTGGTAGGCATAGACCGTTTGTGTCCTGATTTCCAAGGAGTTCTCAGGCGTGCAGTCCCACTGGGGTGATTGATGATCACACCAACGGAGGCTGGACTGTCCCTCTCACCCCTTTCTCCCTCTGTGACCTCTTTAAGTCACTTGACCCGCTGAGCTTTGACTTTTTCCTTCCTCACCCAGGGCTGATAACACCTACTCTGGCCCACACATGATCGTTGTGAGGTGCAGAGGAAGGGGGCTGTGTGAAGCCGCTTTGTTGGACATAAGACGAGAGTTGTGGTCATAAACAGCTTTTACTGCGGCAGGGGTCACAGGCAGGGCACAGAGCCCAGTGGGGACATTACTCCTGCTCCTGTCCCAGCTGAAAACCTGCTTTCTCTCTTCCCTGCTGTGCGCACTTGCTGAGACATATGTGATTCCCAGAGTGTCAATTTCAGGATCAAAGCTTGACCTCAGAGATACCAGAATACAGAATCATGCCGTCAAACGGCCGTGACAGCCTGCTGACATCTCTGGAATTCGGATCCTGACCTTGAGGGCCTTAGGTGGTCACGTATGGCCCTTCCGAAAGCAGCAGCTCTGAAAGAGGTCTAAGAGAAGATGAGGGAATTAAGACTAGAGTTTTTTTTTATCTCAACATTTTTCATTCGAGTTATCATGGACTTCTTGACATACAAGAAAAATACGTTCTTGAAAGCGACGTATCTCAAATACAACTTTCTCTTTTAAAAAATGAGGGGATTTTTAAGACCTTTAATCAAACTCACTCAGCACCATTGATGTTTTGTCACACCATATACATACAGTCTGCACGCAGCTCATCTGCAAGGCGAGTGGGAGAGTTGAAGAAGGAGAAAAGGAGGGAGGGATGACAGACCAGGAGAGTACTCAGCATTAAATGCCGGACACACACCTCAGTGTGTTTATTACACAGCAGTTAGGAACTTAGCAGTGAATCTCAAGAACATAGATAGTGTTTAGTGGGAAGAATAAGAATCAGCCCAAACTGATATTTCCATAAGTTAAAAATAGAAAAGCCCATTGCACTATTTTGTGATCATTCTCGCAAATGAAGGTACACCTCTCGCACGTTAGAAAGTTTGCCTGCGGGGAATGGGAGCAGCCTCTAGGGATACAAAGGAAATAAAAGCACAGTACAGGGCTTTTGTTCAGACGGTGCTGAGCATGTGCCAGCAACTATTGCCTATGGTAAATACGACCTTCCAACCCGAGGTGCAAAACAAAGTCCTCAGGTTTTCTTTCCCTTCCAGGCTTTCAAAGAAACCTAAAAGAGCTTTTACCTTAGGTTTGCTATCAGCTTCCCCCATGGTTCTCAGTGTAGCCCCTGAACGACAAGTGGTTAACGGGAACAAAAGTAACCTTTGTAGGGTCAGAACACAAACGAAGCACAAAAGCTTCCTGGAAACCACATGAAAGGAGGGATGCTGGGAGCCGCCCTTCAGGCTCACCTCTGGAAACTCACCACCTGGCCGTGCCCAACAGGTGGGCCAGTGTCCATCACAACAGGAAAGAGTATTCCAAATGGGGTTCTCTTTTGTTAAAAAAACAAAGTGCCTGCTGGAAAGTGGAGAGAGGGCAAACACACGTAAACCTATCAGAAGAGTATGCATAAAATATTTTGAACGATATACCTTCTTGTCTTTTTTTGGTGTATTTTCTCTTCGTCTCTTGTGATGGGTAATTTTTTTTTTTTTTTGCAAAAGTGATATCACCTGTCTACCTAATCACATTCTGCATCAGTTCCATTATTATATCCTTACCCAGTTATTCTTTCCTTCATGTTGCACTGAATGGTATTTTCCAGGCTCTGTCACCATCATTTTTAATGGCCGAGTAATATTTTATTGACCAAATATACCACCACTTATTAGAATGACATTTAGGCTGCCTTCCACTTGCCTCCCACTTACAAGTAATGTGGAAAAGAAAGTTCTGTGCTGCATGTAACGTCTCCATATTTTCAATAAATCCCTTAGGATAGACTCAGGAAATGGAATTACTGGGTGAAGCTTCTATGACTCTGGGTACAAATTGCTAAATTGCTTTCCAAAAGAATAGTAGCAGTTTGCACTTCCGGAAGTAGTATGTTCTTGTACCAATACTATGTTCTATTAGTTCATAATGGCCAATTTAATAGCTAAGAAACGTTGATTTTACTTTTGCGTTTCTTTGATTAATAATGAGGTTGAAATTTTGTCAAGTTTATTAGAGACTAGTGTATCTGTTTATATGACTATTGGGGATGGTCTTGGACTTTTCAATTTGTATGCAGCCTTTACCCAATATTGATATTTAATCTTCGTCAAAATTCTGCAACTATTTCGTTTGTCCTTTAAATTTTTTTGTTACACAAAGTATTTTTCTTTAGAGGAACTGATACTGATTCATTGGTGTTTTTGTTTACTTTGGTGGCTAGATAAAAATCAAGATGCCCCGTGGGTTAAATTTGAGAAGGAAATTTTACAGCACAGCGTGATGAAAAAAAATGCATCCAGTTGAGGACTTTGAAGGAAGACAAAGCCAGGTTCCAGTCCTCACCCATGATGCCTTGCCTGAGCAAATTAGTCAAGCTCTGTGGTCCTCACTGTTTTCGCTTATGCTGTGGAAATTACGACCCACCTTCCAGGTACGGGACTGGGATCGTGAACACACAGTGGCATAGTAGGCGCCCAGTGAACATGGACACTTTTCCTGCTCCTTGCCCTCCACATTTTAGAGTCCGGCACGCTGCCCAGGGTGGCCAAGAGGCTGGTTAGAAGGAATGACTCCTGTGGCTTGCTCAACACGACCCTGGGGCTGGCTGTCTCCTTCCAGGCAGGAGGCCCAGGGACATGGCAGTGGCTGTGCTTCTTGCCAGTCACCCAGAACAGCGCAGTTGCTGTTCTGGCGTATCTGGTAACCGGCTTCCTGTTTTTCCTGGTGCGGTGTTGTTCTTTTAGTCAGCAGCGGGAGGGAGAGAAACAGCCCTGGGTGGGTAACCTCGTTCTGCAATTCCTCCTGCAGCGACTGGCCCTTTCCACCAGGCCCTCGCGGGTCACAGTCACAGGCTGTGTGACCTTGAGCAGGGCCCTGGTGCCAGCTCCCACCAGTGGTGAGGGAATGAAGCAAGAGACGGCAAGTCGCCATTACTTGGAACTCAGGACCGTGGTGCCCATGAACTGACGCTAATGGATTTTAAACGTAGGCTGATTAAACATTAAACTTTTATTTCCCACAAAGTGAATGCCTCCCACATTCCCATTCTCTTCACATTCTGGGGAGAATGGTTAAGACGAGCACTGGAGCCAGACTGCCGGGATTCTAATTGCAGCTCCACTTATTAGCTATGTGACTTTGGGCAAGTGACTTAACCTGTCTAGGCTTCAGTTTCCTCATCCGTAAAATGCAAGAAGAATAATACGTACCTATTTGGATTGTTGTGAGGGTTAAATGAGCTTGGGTGAATAAAGCATTAACAGAAATCTGGGCCACAGAGTAACCATATGATAGCATAAGGTCCTAAGATTTTACTTGCAAAACCCCATTTGAATCTATGGCACTCAGAGGCTGGACTGCATTTCAGAGATCTGGAAATTCAGCTTAAAGGTAATTTGGTGAAATAGCTCAGCCCATTACAAGTACATGGTATTTATGAAGAATATACATCAATAGTGTAGGAGCTATATTCCTAAATATAATTAGTTGTAAAATATAATTGTTTCCATTGGCTTTGATTTTTAAAATTCAGGGCTATATTCCCTGAAAAAAGGTTTGCTTGCTATGCTGAAATAGATGTCCCTTTGTCCCAGGGAAACACACCGAGGCTGAATGACTCCACTCTGCAGGGCGAGAGGCGTGAGCTCACCGCGTGTGAATGCGGGCCCTGATGTCTGGGGGAGGTGAGCGGTGGGTCCCAGCTCTGCTCACACTCCAGTGATTCCAAGGTCAAGGCTCCGGCCCTGTAGGCACAGTCCCAGCGTCTGCCCTGCTTTATGTATATAGGGCTTTGCCAGATGACGGTGTTGTCCCATATCTTCCAAGGGTGCTGGACAGATGTGGAGCTTACAGTGAGCATGTAGGTAACTTAGGTCACTTAATGTCGTTGCCTCTTTCAAAACAGTTTATCACAGGAGACTGCTTTGGCTTATTGCTGGACTCAGGAAGTCAAAGCAAGGGGTGAGTCCTAGATGTGATTACGGTGGCTGCTGCAGTCACTTTTCCGCAGTGCGCTTTGCTGAGGTGACTGAAGGCTAAGTCAGAGTGTAGTACTCTTTGGGGTGTACAAATCGAGGGGGATCACAATTTTTTATAACACTTTGCAGTATAAACTGAGTCTGGGCTGCAGGGTGATGACTTCCCTTTTGTTACTCAGTGAGAATTCAGAAGAGGGCCAGCAAGACCCGAGAGGGCAGACCCTGGAGGGAAGTGGAGCTGTGGAGCTGGAACAGAGAAGGCTGAGGGATGGCTGAACAATGATGCCTTCATTTGGGGTGCAGATTCACTGTTTCTAGTTCCTCTGAACATCCAAAAAGAAAAACCTTTGACAAACAACAGGGACAAAGTAACATTGGAGAAAAAAAATTTTTTAAACATTTCATTAGATTTTCAAAGCAGGTTCAGATTCTCTTACCTGGGAAGGGCCAGAGGAAGAGTAGCAGCAAGAATCAGGAGCTGTCCAAACACCAGGGGGTCAGGTGTCACCCTCTGCAGTGAAAAGGAAGAGCAGGGTTCTCATATGCTTACCAGTCAAAAACTGTCAGTAGGAGAGCCTCCTCCTTTAGAAGAACCTCTTCCATTAATGACAGTATAGCACATTCATCTGTGACTTTTTAAAAAATATATATTTTATTGATTATGCTATTATAGTTGTCCCATTCCCCCCCCCTTTATTCCCCTCCGCTCTGGATACCCTCTCCCACCCACATTCCCCCTCTTTAGTTCATGTCCATGGGTCATACATATAAGTTCTTTGGCTTCTCCATTTCCTGTACTATTCTTAACCTCCCCCTGTCATCTATGACTTTAAATGCACCTTGGTTTATAGTGTCTTAGGGATTCGGGGCATTTAACACACTCCCACTTGATAGGGTCCAAAATTCTTAGGACCGTCCCAGCAGGGAAGGCCAGCTCCTTCCTGCAGTCAGCCCTGGCCACTCCTTTCCTGGCAAATGTTTTCAGGGCTAAAATATTAAGCTCTAAAATAGGGCTTTGTAGTACCCAGCTTTTTGTTGATTTTGAAATTTTTCCTTTATAGGTTGTTTAGTGTGAGTAATCTCTGGGTACGGTAGACCCCTCTGTAAAGCACAAGTTTACAAGGCAGAGGGCCCCCCATATATGTTCAGGTTGGGAAGAACAGAAAAGATGTTAGCTGAAGCCAGAGGTGGGTGGATGGGAGGGTGAGTGGGTGTGTTTGTGTGTGGGGGGGGTGGTTTGGGGCCTTGGGAGCGAACCCAGTCTTTAATGGAAGGCAGAAATGTATTAGGAATCCAATTATCATTTCAAAGCAAGCCTAACACTATAAACAAGGGGACATTAACTACAGGATTGGTGAGAGAGCCTGGTAAATTAGTAACTTCTCCCCTCCACAAATATTTCTTAAACAGTAACCACACATGAGGCACTATGTGATAAACCCTCACAAGTCTAGCTTCTTATTTCCGTTAATCTGTCTCCATCATTAGGAAATAGCCCCAACACCCAGCCCCGCTATATTTTCAGTAATGGCTTTCACCGTTTAAATGCTTACTATGAATTAGACACTGTCCTAAGTGCTTTACGAGCATTCGTCAATTTAATCTTCACAATAACTGTCCTTTCACAAGATAAGTGAGGCTCAGAGAGCATAAAGAGCTTGATTAGAAACTTGATAGACGTGTAAATGACAAACAGTATTTAAAAACCAAGGTCTACCTGATTCATCCACTACCTTGTCTGACTCCTAAATGAGCAAACATTGCAAGACTCGGCAGTTTATACTGTTCATACCCAGACTGCGCTGGAATATTTTGAACTAACATCCGTAGGTGACAGGGCACGACATAAATCCCCGCTCTTCCCTTTTCCTGGACAGCAGAGTGGAAATGGTTTCTTGGAAGCTTGGGAAGACCCAGCAAACTGGAAATGCTTATTAATCTGTTTATTTTTGTTTCAAAACAGAATTTCGTGATCTAGTCCAAATTACAGATGTTGTAGACAAAGAAACTGCAGTCCAGACAGGGGAAGAGCCTGGCCCAGAATTACGCAGGGAGGGAGGCTCCAGGACCCTAACAACATTGGCGTCTCTGTGCACGTAGATATGCCCGAGACTGTTTCCAGGCTTTCTGTCCTAACAGACCAGTGTAATAGATTGCCCTGTACCTTTGCCGAATTTACACTTTCTTAATCACTGCTGCCATATAAGTTTCAGTATCCAGTGGAGCGAGTCTGTTATTGGCCCTTTGCATTCCCACGCAATTGTTAGAGTCAGCTTCTCTGTTTCCAGTTTCCACGAAATGAACAAACAAAAGCTGCAGGGGCTTTCATTGAGGGTACATGGAGTCTGTAGTCCAGTCCGGGATGACTTGACCTCTTCACAGTATTAGATCTTGAAAACCATGAACATGGTACGTCTCTCCATTTTTTATGGGCTTGTACATTTTCTTCAAATACAATTTTAGGACTTTCTACATACAGGTTTTGCGTATCCTTCAGTTAATTCTTAGACATTTTATATTTGGATATTCATGCAAATTATAACTTAATTTTTTTCCTTTTTCTAAATGTTTATTCTTGGTGTTTAGAAATCCAAAAAATATTTCCAGATTGACCTTATATTTCCCAACTAATTGTGGAGTCTAGAAATTTCTCTGAAGATTCTTTTGGATTTTCTATACACACAATCAAAATATCTATGAATGAGATTTTTCGCCCTTTCTTATACCTCTTTTTTTTTTCTATTATGATGTTTAGTAGAGATGGTGAGTCAGGCATCCTTGTCTTGTCCTTGATCTCAGCAGGAAGCTATCAGCATTTCATCATCAAGTATGATGAATGCAATAGGTTTTTATAAATACCATTTATCTAATTCAGGAAGTCCCTCTCTAGTCCTAGTTTGCAAGGCATTTTTATCATAAAAAGAGGTTGAGTTTCATCGAATTATTTTTCTGAATCTGTTCATGTTTTCCCCTTTATTCTGTAAATGTGATAAATTGCATTCCTGCATTAAACCCATTTTCCTGAGATGTATTATATTATCATTTTTATACACTGTTGGATTCATTTTCTGAATATTTTATAAGGATTTTTACATCTGTGCTCATGACAAGGATTGCCTATAATTTTACTGCTTGGTAGTATCTTTGCCATGGTTTGGTTAGTCTCATAAAATGAATTAGGAAGTACCATGCTTTTTGTCCCCTGGAAGAAGTTGTGTAAGATTGGTGCTATTTCTGCCTTAAGAGTTTGTTTAAAAGTGGCTCCTTCTGTTTTTTAAACATTTGGATATTTTCTTTCAGCACTTTGACAATATTCCAGTGTCTTTTGGCTTCCAGTGTTTTCGTGGGGAAATTAACTGTCAATGTCATTGTTACTCATCTGATAATCATCATCTGTCTTGTTTCCCTCTGGCTGCTTCTAAGATTTTCACTTTGTCTTGGGTGCACAGCAGTCCACTATGTGCCTGGGTAGCCTTGTCTCTTTATTTATCTCGTGTGGAGTCCCTCCATTTAAGATCTCGGATCTGTGCTTTATGTCTTTCTTTAGCTTTGAAAAATTCTTGGTTGTTATTTCTTCTGCCCAATTCTCTCCCTTCTCTCCTGTGATTCTAGCTGCGTATCTATGAGTCCTTTTTTTTTTTTTTTTTTGCTTTTTTGCATCCCCTATGTCTCTTACCCTCTCATCTTTATTTTCTATCCTTTTGTCTCTCTGATTTTCAAACTAGATACTTTCTGTAGACCTATCATTTAGTTGACTAATTTTCTCTTCAAGCTGTGTTTAAGCTATTGTTAAACCCACCTATTGAATTCTTAATTTTAGTTATTTGAAAGTTTCAGCATTTCTGTGTGTTCTTTTTGTTTTGTGTTGTTTCGAGTATTCTGAGAAACTTTTCACTCTTTTTAACTCTTGAATACATTAAGCGTGGTTTTATTTTTCAGTTCTGTGTCGGATAACACCTTTATTTTTACCCCTTATGAGTCTGTTCCTATCGCCTATTGTTTTACTTGCAATCCATTCATATCACCTTTTTAAAAAGATTTTATTTATTTATTCTTTGAGAGAGGATAAAGAAAAGAGAGAGAGAGGGAGAGAAACATCAATGAGTGGTTGCCTCTCATGCGCCCCCTTCTGGGGACCTGGCCCACAACCCAGGCATGTGCCCTGACTAGGAATCGAACCAACAGCCCTATGGTTCACAGGCCAGTGCTCAATCCACTGAGCTACACCAGCCAGCACTCATTCATATTATCTTATATCCTCATCTACCTGGTTGTTTCTGATTGAGTGTAAGACATCACAGATGAAAACTTACAGAAACAACTTGAGACCTTGGATGATGTTACCTTCCTTTAGAGAGAACAGATATTTACTTCCGGCAGGCCACGGACCACCAGCAATGTTACCACTGTAATCCAGTTCCAGGGATTGAGAGGGCAGGGGTACCTGTGAGAACCGGTCTGCTTGTGGTTCACCTTTACCCTTATTTTAGGAATGGGGCTCCCACTTCAGTTTCCCAAGCTCCGAAAGCTGGCCAGAGTGCTCTTCAGCCTTTCCGCCCTTTAACCCACTCTTCCAGAAGTGGCTGGCATCCCCTAGAGGAAGGATGCCCCCCAGTGCCAGGGTCGCCTCTCTCAAATACTTTTCCATCTTTTCTCACTGTTCTCAGCTGAAGGGATAGTCTGAATGACGAGTCTGTCCTTATTTCACTGGGTTTCAAATGTGGTACTTGTATTCACGTGGTACTTGTTAGGGGTTAAATTATTTACTGCAAAAAGATAAATTGAAGTCCTAACCCTCGGAACCTCAGAATGGGACCTTATTTGGAAGTAGGGTTGTTGCAGACGCGATTACGGTCAAACCTTATTTCTCAGACGTCTCCCATTTCTGACAGTTCGGTTGTTACACTTCGGTTCCTGACCCGACAACCCTTTCGTGCTGATACCGGTATGATCTGTCACATGTCTCTCAGATGACAAACCAAGGAGAGGATGCTCAAGTATGAGTATGATTTCATTTTTGAACAAATCGCTTCTCGAACAGTCTTCCAGAATGAATTAAGTTGGAGAACCGAGGTTCTGCCATGGTTAAGATAGAGTCTTACTGGAGAAGAGTGAGCCCGTAATCCAACGTCACTTCTGGCCTTATAAGAAGAGGAGAGATACAGAGAGGCACACAGGGAGCAGATGGCCATGCGATGACAGAGACAGAGATTGGAGGGATGCAGCTACAAGCCACAGAAAGCCAAGGATGGCCAGTGCACACCAGAAGATGAAGAAGCAGAAGATCCTCCCCACAGGTTTCAGAGGGCCCGTGGCCCTGCCGCCACCTTGATTTCAGACGTGTAGCCTTCGGGCCTGTGAGACAATTTCTGTTGTATTAAGCCAGCCCGCTTGTGGAACTTCGATGTGGCAGCCCTAGGAAATGAGTATAGTGCTTTGTAGTGCGCAGAGTGCTTTCCCAGAGACCGCCCGCTTTGTGCGGCACAGCGACGCTGTCGGGAGAGCAGGAGGACAGGTGGTGCTGGATGAGATCAGAATTAGAGAAACTGAGGCCCAGAGAGGAGGCATAACATTCTGGGTGCCGCACGTCGCAGGCAAAGCTTGGGTGTACCTAAGTAGCCTGCTTCTTTCTGTCCCACTGAGATGTCATAGTTCTTGTCCAACTTCATCCTGGTGACCCTGCGTTGATGCCCATTGCTTTGTAGGTGAAGAGGACAGCACGTTTTCCTGACTGGGCAGTGCACACGTTCATTTGTTCAGCAGACACCTAAGTGAGCACCGAGGTCCTGTGCCTGGGTAAGGGCAAGCGCATGGTACACGGAAGGACAAATGTCAGAGGGACGGAACAAAGACTCAGGTTCATTCCGTGGGAGCTCACAATGGCAGGGAAGATACGTGTTCACACTTCAACTATGGTAGCTTTTCAGATAGAAATCAGCAGAGTATGAATAATTTTATTCATTTAAAGTGAATTTTCCACCCTGGTTTACATACAAATGAAAGGTAAGAAAGCATTTGTATATCCTGTTTAATATTTATGGCACATCCTTTGCCCTAAAGCATTAGACACTCTCACTGTAATTATTTAGAAAATTATCTGCTGATAAATTGTCCTAAATTATATCCCAATATAGATGAATAAATTTAGACCCTATTAGGTTGATGTCATCTAGTTAGAAATGTAGACTTTCAGCCAACGCCAGACCACAGTGTCCTAGATATAGTTTTCCTAGTAAATGTTTCTCTTTAGTACACTGTGTTACTCAGTCATCAAATTTTCACCGAGAACTTCTAAAGGAGCGTAAAGGAACTGTCAGGCAGTTCTCGCGCTCAGCCAGGGAAAACTATAAGTGATGAAACCTTTATCTTTTCATTTGTTCAGCCTTAGTGTGAGTGTCCAGGCAGTAGGGATATGGCGCTGAGTAAGACATGAATGAGCAAAGTATAAAATTCGGTGCAATTGTATTTAACAGCAGAAATGTGAGAGAATAGTGGGCTGAGCCACGCGCCCAAAGGCACAGTAGGCATTTGGGAAGAGAAGCGTGGTTTGGAGTTTTTAGGGAAGATGTTCAGAAGGCTTCATGGAACTGGACATTGAAAGTAGGAAGGAAGGCAGAGGCAGGCCTGGGGGAAAACACTGAGTGAGGAGACATGGGGAGCAGAAACCGGCAGGGGCGGGAAGAGACCAGAAGCATGCAGAAGGGCCTCCAGAGGAACACAAGCCTCGTGCACTGACTCGGTTGTGTGCATACCTGCTTCATTGAACAAGAGAACAGACCCCAGGGCCTGGGGAGCTCAGGGACAGTCTCTATCTGCCTCCAACCGATTCTAACATCGCGCAGGTCACTTCATTTCTCTGCCTTTATTAAAGGGCCTCAAGACCCCTCCTGGCATCAGAGCATCCCTCAAATTCTAATTTGTTAGGGCCCTTTGCACGCCTGCCCGGTCTGCGCCCATCGCCTTCCCCATCACACCAAGGCCTGCGCCACCTTTGGAAGTCCCTGGGTCTGCTGCGGCTAGCCGGGGTCCTTGAGGCCCTCTGTGCGCTGTGCTTGTTCCTTTCTCAGCCTCACGCCTGTGCTCCCAGACTGGCTCACACCTTCGGGGACACACGTGGACTATCTCCCAAACCTTCTTGTGTTTAATGTATTTCTTGGAGTCCTCCAGCCTAGAAGTGTCATCTGGGCTCGTGTTTCCAGAGGACTGTAATTCCATTCTGGCCTTCCAGGCACGTTCTGTTTTCATAGCGGTCCGTTCTCGTCATAGTTCTCCCATCACAGGTTCTCTGGGCTTAATGCGAACACGGACTGGATAGGCCAGAATTTACATGGCTTTTCAGTGACCCTAGGAAATTGTATTCTTTAATTGTGTGGGATAGAGTTGTTTGTTTGTTTGTTTGTTCATTTGTTTTGTCTTTCTGCATCACATAGATAGGGTCTTAAATAAAGAACAGCACCAGGAGCTTGTGAACACAGTGAATCACTCACCCAGCAGACATGATGAACCACACGCGATCTGGGCCTTCTGCTGTTGGCTTAGTCAGATCGTGAAGAGAACACTGTCCCCTGCCCCCTAGGAGCCCCCACTCTAGTCGGGGAAGCAGGCCCTATATTGAATGATAAGAGTAGACTGGGGGATATTGTGGGAGTAGCAGCAATACCTTTTATTTAACAGGATCGGTGCCAGTTGGAATATTTATTATGAAAAAGATTGTGCAAAATATAAAAAATGGATTCTGTGCGATATCAGCGGCTTTCTAGTTTTGGGCTGAGTAGATCAGATACAGTTTTTTCCTGTGCTCCACCCTCACCCACCCCTCCCCCCTACACCGCCCCCCCCCCCAACACGCACACACACGCACAGCAGCTCCTCGGCCTTTCCTGTTTCATAGTAGGTGCCCATGTACAAGTTACTTTTTGAAAACAGATGCCCATTATATTTGAAAGTTTGAAAACGAGACTTTTCTATGGAAGGCACTTCACCCTGGGCTCCTGAACTTGGGGAGGCGCATTTAGGGGTCTCGCAAGCAGAGGATTTTTGTTGTTTTTGGCAGGCTGCTCCAAGACAGAACCCCTCATTCAGAACAGTATCCTTGTGCTAGAATTTAAAGCTTGCCCCTTCTCTGGGGAAACGGGATTGGAATTTTGCCGCAAGTTGGTAATTAACATGACATGCCAGAAGGGCCGATTCTCTGAATACATTCTCACCGCCATCTTTATTTTAAAAGTGAAGTGTGAGGTGGAAACCTGGAAAGGAAATAGGGGTAGGTATTAAGGACAGTTTCCTTGAGGAATTATTTCATGACAACCGGTATTTTCTAATCCCAGACCAGAGGAATTTGTGGGAGGCTGCAGTTTCAAGAGCTAGAATGCTAGCTAGCAGACAGGAGCCTGCAGCTGAGGGACAGAACGGGAAAAGGGCCAGGGCTCCCCTTTCCTCAGAATAGTGGGTTTCCATCAGCATGAGGCTATCCCTGGGCGGCAGGAGCTGTGAGGGGGGATTGGGGGTTGGCTTGATCGCACATCTACTTTGACCCGTGTCCTGCTGTACTCTCAGTAGCTGGGGTTTTAATGTGGTGCATTTCACTTGCTGTTTGGAATAAGGCAAATGCTTTGGTCTGATTAGCTCACCGAGGTTTGAGGGCAGCTAATAATTCAGTTTGAGGGCAGCTAATAATTCAGCCCAGTTCCAGCCTCTCCCCGCCCCCACCCTCCTGTGAGCCCCACTGCCCTCCACACTTCCTCAGCCCTGTGGGCCTGGCTCCAGCCCGCACGGAGCCCTCCCTACCCTTCGTGGGTCTGAATCAGAGCCCTCAAGACAGGAGGAAAGAGAGCGGGACAGCCCTCCTCCACCTGTGCAGCCATCCAAGTGCCTTCCTGCCCCTTATTTTCTCTCTCGCAGCAGCTCCTGGAGGGGCCAGCGCAGGGCCTTTTCCCCCCCAGATGGCAGAGTCGAACTTCTGATTGGCTAAAGGACTTGCCTGAGGAAAAGGATGGTGCAGACTGGATGCTGTCTGGGATTCTTTCCTCTGCTCCCATGGGAGGAGTGGCACCCCCAGCGGGGCTTGGTGACTGTCACAGCAGTGGCCCCTTGGTGCCATCTCGTCTCCCAGACATGTTTGCCCCAGGTCCTAGTCGGTATCCCCAAGTTTAGAGACTGAAGTACAGGTAGGGATGTGTCCTGTCTCTTCCCACTGGTTTGGGTGTTTCCCCAGGAGAGAAACATTGTCTCAGTTAACTGTTTTGAATCTCTCGGTGCCTAGTCAGCACCTGGCACGTACATGGTGTAAGAAAGCAATCCCAACCCCTAACACAACCACACACACACACAGTGTGTGTGTGCAATTTGTATGCTGATGTGGAACTGTTATGAAGACTCACGTCTGGGGTAAGGGGACACACCCACGGTCAGAGCATGGTCCTTACAACTCCTGGTCAGGCTGGGACATCCTGCTTCTTTGTGCCCTCTTCTCTTGGGCCTTGTCTCTGCCAAGTTCAAATGTGCTTGAGGGCCTTTTCCCAGGTCTTGGGTAGGAGAGCACTCACATGCCTGTAGATATCTCCTTGGGGCAAGAGAGGGAGGGCAGCCCCATGGAGTACCCAAGGAGAGGAGCCTGAAGTCAACCACATCTGGTAGCCTTTGTAGGTAACTCAGAGTTTGGTTCTTGAGTGTGTCCCCAGACTGAAGGCTTGCAGTGCTGTGAGCATCAAGGCCAGGGTCTGTCCCCAGAGTGAGCCTGAGTGGTCTGGGAGCAGTGCCCTGAGGAACCTGAAGCAGGGCCAGTGGTGGCCAGTTGGATTCCCAAAGTGAAAGTGGATCTCAGGACAGGAAATGGGCCGGGGACATCCCATTGTGAGATTCTCCCTCCTCTGCTCAGAAGAATACTTCTAAATAGATTGCTACTCTTTTTCCTTGCAAATGTGGGTCTGTTGAGTTATGGGTTAAATTGGGCCTTCTGGACCAGTGTGGGTACCCTGTCAGTCTTTATCACGTGATGTTTATGGGAAATAGCATTCCAGGTCCCAAACAAGTGACTGGCAAGCAAGGCTTGTGAACACAGTCTGTCCACCTGCCAGGGCCTTGCCGCCTCCTGCCCTGAAGCACTGAAGTGTGTATCCGGTGTCAGGGCTGCCTTCCAGACTGCAGCCCAGCCCAGGCTCAGGGCCCATGGGCCTGTGGGACTCTGCCAGCCTTGGGTATTTGACAGGTCAGGACAATGCTTCCATCAGGGACAGAGAAGGGTGAGTCCACCAAGCAAGCATCCTTTACTTCCCTGTGTTACTTTATCGTGTGTAACATTACAACAACCCAGTCCGAGTCAGGTAGGGCCACCACAGGGCAATACGCAGGCAAGAGGCCTCGCCACACCTGCATCTGAGAAAAGATCAGTCTGAGAGAGGTGGGGAAAGAACTGTCAGCAGACTGTTGCACGGTTTCCAGGGAGGGTGGGGTGGCGGCGTGGGCCAGGATGACGGCTGAGCAGATGGGGATGGGGAGAAGAGCCCGGGCCTGATAGCTGATGCATTGTCGGGGATACAGGAGGAAAAGCTGAAGTTGGTGTCCACATTCCTGGTGTTCTTAAAGTGACAGCCAAGTAGTCAGTTGGAGAAAGGAGCCCTGAGGTCTTCTTTCGGGAAACCCGGAGAGTGCTATGAAGACTTCCAAAGGACCGCCATCCCAGCTGATAGTTCAAGTGTGTTCTTAAAATATCTGATCTTGGCAGAGAGGAACTCTGTGTAGGAAGGATCACGTGCTGCTTCTTCTCCCATGTTCAGTCCCCAAAGTGTGGCATTTATTTTGAAATACGTGGTTTTTGCATTTTCACCAAGAGAGGTTTCTTTGTTAATATTTTTCCACTTATAAAGGTTTTATACCCTAGGAAATTCCTAGCAAAGGAACAAATAACCCAAAACATTTCTTATAAAGCCATGCTGTTAATGGGAATTTAAATTGTACAGTTAAAAACGATAGCCCGTTGACAGGGACATTTTAATGTACATATTTCCATCTGAATTATTAAACTGTTAGCTAGTTAATACAAACAAGCCTTCTAGGTTTTCCTTGTTTTTCTGTGTGTGTGTGTTTTTTTAATGGAACAACACACAAACCAATACAAAATTCAAACAGTATTCAATCTCTCATTTAGGCTCTCAGAAAACTACAATTGTAGGAGAGGCACAATGCAAACATATCATTTAATGAAATTTTCAGAGTTAGTGTAAAAACACTTGTCCACATGCATTAGAGCTGACGCCTGTTCAGACCAGAATGTGGTAGTAAGCGTAAGCTCTTGCATTTTACCCTCTCTCATTAAGCCAAAGCAGGGAAGAGTTTCTATGCCTAAAACCTGGGAACAGGGACAGGAGGCCTTTTGCCAGGTGTAGCATTCACACTAGTCCCAGGTGCGATTTTCTCTGTCTGAAAATTCCCGAGATAAGAATTCAGAGTTCATCAGAGTTCATGCTAACGCCGTTTCCATGATCCGGCCCAAAGGGAGAAGGAGTACTGTGTGTCCTGTTTATAGGATGGAAATAAATGTCTCCAGGCCTGCCATTTGCTCTTTTGTCCCTTGTGGTTGCTGTCCCACAATTGGAAGGCTTGTTTATCCATGTGAGAAAGGAATTTGAAAGGGTTCCGAAGTCCAGAGTTGATATTTGAGAGACTGAAAAACAGTGCTGACTGACCCAATGCCAACAGTGTTTACTTTTACCGGGAGGCTCCCTTCTGTTGTCCCTGCCGGCTGCTCCAGCAAGGGACACCAGCGGGCACCCTGAGGGATTATCCTGGTGGGCAACATGCACAGCGTCCTGGGGCTCGTGTTGATCTTCCTGCCTCCACAACTGCAAAATCATGATAGAAGTAAATATTTGGGGCCAGGTTTATTTTGGTGAGACAAGTTCCAGTCTGGTTTCTAAAATTAGGAATTCGGCGGGATGCACGTGGTTTGAGGCATCCTGCCAGAGAACTTTGTCTCGGGGATGTGCCGTTCTCTTGTTTGTTGTTGCTTGCTCGGAAATGTGCGTCTAAACCTCCTCTAGGTCTGTCCATCTGTGCAGACCCACCGCCAAGGGTAGGAAGGTTCCATCCAGCTAATTTGGTAGGCTCCTGCCCCCCTGTCCTCACCAGCCTGACCCCTGCTTAGATGAGGATCTAAGCCTGCCTTCTGTCCTTCATACACTGCCAGACAAGCCTTCCAAGAGCACAGCTCTCATCCTGTCCCTGTCACTCCTCAAAGCATTCCCTGATACCGCCCCCCCACACACACTGCCTTCAGGCTGAATCCTGCCCCCACCCCCACTCTGGTCTCACCTGGTGAGACATCCGCTGCCACCCCACCGGCCACATTGGCCACCTCGTTGCCCCTCAAACACACTGGCTGCTTGATTGCCTCTGTAACTTTCCATTTTCCCCGTGTAAGCGTCCCTCCGTATGCCCTCTGTCCTTCCTTCCGGCTCAGCTGCAGCCTCTCTTCCCCGAGAAACTGCCCTGCCCACGGGAAGCCTTGACCAGCCTCCATTATCCATCATTGTCTCTTTCCCTCCATGCCCAGTGCCGAGGGCACACTCGGAACCATTGCTGTTTAGCCCTGTCTTTTAGTGTCAGCCTTCCCCCTCCTGGAAGCTGGCCTTGCCCTCTAAAAGGCTGCCCTCCCAGCACTGGTTCTCTGTAGAGTGTGTCAAGGGCTGCTGTTACCCTACACCTCCACCCAGGGCTAGGTTGGAGGGGGTGGGGCCTGCATGCCCCCTCCTGCCTGCATCTGCCTTCTTGGGTAGAGTAGGAATGGGCAGCAACACCCGGCAGAGGCCCCTCTTCCCCATCCCCCTGTCCCCTGCTCTTGGTTTAATGGTCTGCTATTTCTTTCTTGAAATTCTTACTTTTTGAACAAGGGGCCCTGCATTTGCTTTTTGCACTGGGTCCTGCCAAGTATGTATGTGGTCCTGGGAACAGAGCAGGTGCTGACAGGCAGGTAAAGGTGGGGAGCATTACCGAAGGAATGCTGGGGGAGGTATGTGCGGAGGCCAGGGGAGGGTGGGTAGCAGAGTGGGAGGAAAGGTGCAAGACATACATCACCTGTGCGGAGGTGACAGTTCTCCCAAGCCAGGAGTGTACCTCAGGTGAGGTGGCTCCGCAGCGCCTGATTTGGGCCCTAAATAGCTTTATTTAATTTGTCATAAGCCTGCCACGGCTATGGCACTGTTCCAGCGACTTTCCTAGCTCAATCAGAGGAAAAACTGAGTTCTTTCAGTGACCTGCAGGCCCTCCCTGACCCAGCCCTTCCCCACTGACAGGGACACTGGCCTGACAGGTGTGGGAGGGCCCTCTGGTCAAGGGAACTCTCTTGGCAGAACCACAGGGAGTCCCGGCCTCCAGGTCTTGCCTCATAGACAGCAGAGACTCAGGAGAAATGATGTACACATCATCACAGTTGATTGGTGGCAAACTGATGCAGGACCTGAAGATTCACTGACCAACAGATGTGAGCTTTCTGTTTCTTTCTGGCCTGGGGACCCGTCAGTTCTTGGAGGAGGATCATTGAGGACTCTGAGGCATTATTTGGGGGTGATTATTCCTTTTTTCAGTTTTGAGCCAGTACTTGGTATGACCGGATAGAGAGCGGAATGTACATAGGGTTGCATTTTAATTGCAGGACCAACAGAGAAGTGGAATAATCTGAGTGAGCTGACTTGCTGTTTTAACTGGTAATTTTAATTAAATACATTGGAAGAAGTTTGACCCAATCATAAGCATTTTCAGTGCAATTTTGGCTTTTGTCAACAAGAATAAGAAGCGAATGCATTCATTAGGGAAAGAATACCTGCAGTGCCCAATGCTCGGCAGTGGTGGTGGTGAGCCAGGAGTGAGCAAGCCCCTACCTACACTTGGTCACTGACCGGCCAGCGGGAGTGGGAAAGACATCCCGTGGTGTGTTAGTCGGGAAGGCGGTGGGCAGGAAAGTCCAGGCTTTGCAGCCTTAACAACCTGAGTACAAATTCCCGTTGCGCTGCTGAGCCGTGCATCCTTGGGCAAAGTCTAGCTGCTCCACTTCTGACCGCTTCCGTGGAGGTGATGGTACCTGCATGAGGTGAGGCTTGTCAGCAGCACAGGACAGAAGGCGTTCTGTCAGCAAGTCGTTGTGGCTTCTGCCAAAGCCACCTTTTTTTAACGTGGCCAAACACACACACCAACATTTAACATGAAATCTACCCTGTTAATGAATTTTTAAGTGAACGGTGAAGTATTGTTAATCATACGAACGCCGTAGTACATCAGATCTCCAGAACTCTTTCATCTCGCGTGACTAAAACTGGGCACCATGCAACAACAGCTCCCCGCCCCCCACTCCGCAGCCTCTGGCAACCACCAGTGTACTTGCTGCTTCCTGCGTTAGACACGCCATCAGAGTCACACAGTACTGGTCCTTTTGTGCCTGGCTTATTTCATCACCATCATGTGCTCCAGTTTCACCCCTGTGTAGCCTGTGACAATATTTTTTCTTTTCTAAGGCTGAATGAACAATATTCTACTGTCTGTAAAGACCACCTGTTTTTATCCACATTCATCCGTTGATGGGCTCTTAGGTTGGTTCCATACCTTGGGTATTTTGAATAACGCTTCAGTGAACATGAGTGTGTGGTGATCTCTTTGATACCCCGTTTTCAGTTCAATGTAAGTCTTTAACACATTTTGTTGATTTTTGTATATGGAATAAAAGAAGGGTCCAGTTGTATTATTTTGCATGTGAATATCCAGTTTTCAGAAACACCGTTTATTGAAGAGACTATCCTCTCTTCACCGTGTTATCTCGGCTCTCTGGTTGAAGATGATTTGACTGGGGATGTGTGGGTTTATTTCTGGGCTATTTCATTCCATTGGTCTGTTACCTGCCTTTATGCCAATACCGTACTGTTTGGAGTTTTGTAGTAAGTGTTGAAGTCAGAAAGTATGAGGCCTGCTGCTTGGTTCTTTTTTCTCAAGATTGTTTTAGGTATGAGGGGTCTCTTGTTCCACGTGAATAGTAGGATTGTTTTTTTCTATTTCTGAAAAAAAAAGCCACTGGGATTCTGATAAGCATTACATTGACTTTGGATTGCTTTGGGGTGTGTGGACATTTGAACAATATTAAGCCTTCCAATCCATGAACAAGGCTGTCTTACCATTTATTTGTGTCTCTTTTAATTTCCTTCAGCATTGTTTTGTAGTTTTCCGTGTATAAGTTTTTCACCTCCACGGTTAAGTTTATTCCTAAGTGTTTTATTCTTTTCAATACTTCTGTAAATGCAGTTTCGTTCTTAATTTCCTTTGGGGATTTTTCATTGTACGTGGATAGAAATGCGACTGATTTTTATACCTTGACTTTGTAGCCAAGAAGAAGAATAGCTGAATTTGTTTTTTAGTTTTAGTAGTTTTTTTGTAGCATCTTTAGGGTTTTCAACCAGTAAGATCATTAAATTTGTAAGTTACGTAAGTGTCTAATTACTAAATTGTACACTTGAAATTAATATAATATTGTATGGCAACTGTAATTGGATGAAAAGATAAGATCATGTCATCTGCGAGCAGAGATAATTTTATGTATTCCATTCGATTTTGGATGCCTTTATCTCTTTTCCTTGTCCACTTGCTCTGGCAGGACTTCCAGGACTATGTTGAGTAGAAGTGATGAGAGTGGGCATCCTTGCTTTGTTCCTGTTCTTAGAGGAAGAGCTGTCAGTTTTTCACGTTGAGTATGATGGTAACTATGGGATTTTCATATATAGCTTTTCTTATATGGAAGTAATTTTCTTTTATTACTAGTTTTTTTTAGTGTTTTTATCATGAGAGGCTGTTCAGTTTTGTCAAATGCTTTTTCTGCATCTATTGATCCTGTGACCTTTATCTTTCACTCTGTCACTGTGATGTATCCCATTGACTGATTTGTATGTTCAACCATCCTTGCATTCCAGGGATAAATCCCACTTGGTCATGGTGTATGATCCTTTTTCTGTGCTGTTAAATTGGTCTTGCAAGTATTTTGTTGAGGATTTTTACATCTACTGACCTCAGGGATTTTGCCCTGAGGTTTTCTCTTCTTGTAGTGTCTTTGTCTGGCTTTGGTATCAGGATAATGCTGGCGTCATAAAATCAGTTTGAAGTATTCCTTTCTCTTTGATTTTTTGGAAGTGTTTGAGAAGGACTGACGTTAATTCTTCTTTGAATGTTTGGTAGAATTCTCCAGTGAAGCCACCTGGCCTTAGGCTTATCTTTGTTGGGTGGTATTGGATTACTAATGAATCTCCTTATTTGCTGTGAGACTCTTCAGATTTTCTATTTCTTCATGATTCAGTCTTGGTACAGTATATGCTTCTAGGAATTTCTCCATTCATTCTAGTGGCATAGTCATCTCTTATAATCCTTTTTATTTCTGTAACATCAGTTGTAATGTTTCCTCTCTAATATTTGACTTTATTGATGTCTTCTCTCTTTTTTGTTGATCTAGTTAAGGTTTGTCAATTTTGTTGATCTTTTAAACAAACCAACTCAATTTCATTGATTTATTTTCTATTCTCTATTTTATTTCTGCTCTAATCTTTGTCATCTCCTTCCTTCTACTAACTTTGGGCTTAATTTGCTCTTTTTTTTCTAATTCCTTGAAGTATGAAATTAGGTTGTTAATTTGATACCTTTCTTCTTTTTTAATGTGAACATTTGTTTACCACTATAAACTTTCCTCTATGTACTGTTTTTGCTACGTCCTATTAGTTTGGGTATATTGTTTTCATTTTCATTTGCCTCAAGATATTTTCTAATTTTTCTTTTGATTTCTTTTTTGACCCATCGGTTATTTAAGGGTATGTTGTTTAATTTCCAAACGTTTGTGAATTTCCCAGTTTTCCTTCTGCTGTTGATCTCTAAGTTCATTCCATTGTGGTCAGAAAAGATACTTGGTCTGAGTTCAATCATCTGACATTTGTTAAGACTTGTTTTGTGACCTAATATATGATCTATCCTAGAGAATGTTTAGTGTGAGCTAGAGAAGAATATGTGTGCTGCCGCTGTTGGCTGGAACGTTCTCTGTGTGTCTCTTAGATCCATTTGTTCTACAGTATTGTTCCAGTCCTCTAGCTCTGTCTTCTAAGATGTTCTGTTCACGAATGAAAGTGGGTTATTGGAATATCCTATTACTGTACTGTCCATGTTTGCTTCCTGTATTTGTGTGATGTTGGGTGTATATGTATATATTTATAATTGTTATGTCTTCGTGGTGAATGGACCCTTTTTCATTAGGTAACGTTTCTCTTTGCCCGTTGTGACAGTTGCTGACATAAAGTTTGTTTTGTCTAATGGAAGTATTGCCATTCTCCTTTCTTGGTTAACATTTGCATGGAATATCCTTTTTCCATCCTTTCACTTTTAGCCTATGCGTCTTAAACTTAAGGTGACTGTCTTGTAGACAGCATATAATTGAATCTTATTTTTTATCCATTCAGACTCTTTATGTCTTCTGACTGGGGATTTTAATCTATTTAAATTTATAGTGATTATGGATGGGGAGAAACTTACTATCGCATTTGAATTGTTTTCTACCTGCCTCATAACGTTCTTGCCCCTCTTTTCCTTTCTAGCTGTCTTCCTTTGTGTTTTGTTGACTTTTGTGGTTGCACATTTTTATTCTCATTTTCTGATGTGTCTACTGCAGGTGTTTTCTTTGTGAGACTTACATGAAACACCTTATAGCTATAACAGTCTGTTCTAACCTGATAACCAAGGCCACTTTTAATCTTGGCAGTTTTTAGGAATAAGGTACAACAAAGGGATTTTTTTTTTTTTACTTTTTCATTTTAACCTCCCCTTAATTGCCTTAATAGAATTAACTATAATCAGTGGATGTATATTTTATGAGCCTAATGTAACTAAATCCCAATGGTATTTTTTTAAAACTTGATAAAGTGATTCTGACATTCACTTGGAAGCATAAAAGGTTAGACTATCTAATATTTTTTTGAAAAAAATAGCAAAGGGGAACTGGTACTATTAAATATAAAACAATAAATCTGTAGTAGCAAAGCTGTGTGTTACTGGCATTAGCAGAAGAGTGGAGTGGAAGGGAATGCCCAAATTAGTATATGAGGATGAATTGTTCAATAAATATTATTAAGATATTGGTTTACTCTTTGGGGGAGAATAATAGATTCATATATCCTACTATATAGCAGAATAAACTCCAAACAGATAAAATATTTCAGTGATATTTACTTTAAACTGAGAAAGACCTACAAGAAGAATAGGTATGTCATATTAGGGTGGGAAAGAGTTATTAAAAAAAGATTGTTAGATTTGACTTCCTAAAAACTTAAAATTTCTGTTTATCCAGAACCACTATAAACAAAAAGTAAATGCTTAAAACAAACTGAGGCAATTTCTAACATACAGAACAGTGCAAGGATTTTGTTTCTAATATATGACAAAGGAACCCTTAAAAATCAAAGGATAAAATAGGAAAATAGGCAAAAAAATTTATAAGCACATTCTCAAAAGAAGAAGCAGAAATGGCCAAAAAGCATACCAGAGATTGTGGAACTTGAGTGGCAGTCAAAGAAGTGCAAATGAAAGCCACAATGAGTTGCCACTTTTACCTTTCAGATTGTCAAAGGCTGTTTAAAGTCCCAGTGCTGGCACAGCCTTAGTGTAACACCCCACAGGTGGGTGTACACATCAAGACAGCCTCTCTGAATGACAGGTAGTCCATAGGTATCAAGAGGCTTGGCATTTTTTTTTTTTGAAAGACTTTTGTCTCAGCAATTACATTTCTTGGATTTTCTTCTAAGGGAATCATTAGACATGCACATAAAATTATGGACACTACGCTCACCGCAGTATTATTTTTGACATTTTTCCTTTTTACTTATTATAATGCATAATGCATGGTACGGAGTTATTCTTTTAATACATAATACAAAATTCAAAGAATACAAAAGTGCACAGAGTGAAAATTAATTCTCCCTCCCACCCAGTTCTTTCCTCCATTTCCCTCCTATGAAGAAGCAACCAGTTATTTATAAATCTTTCCAGAGATACCCTTCACACATGTAAGGACATACACATCTTTGTGCTTACTATTTTGTTAATTTATTTAAGTTTGTATTTGGAGGTTGGTAGTAGTATTGCTGTGTGGACCATTTGTGTCTTGCTCTCCTCACTTAACATGACTCAGAAGGGGCTCCATTTTCAGTAGGCAACACAGTGCAGAGGTTAAAAGCACACTACTTGGGTTTGAATGAACTCTGCTATTTACCGGGCAAGTTTAACTTCTCTGGGCCTTAATTTCCTCATTTATAAAATGAATATAATAACAGTCTTTACCTCATAAGATTACTGAAAGGATTAAACGAGTTCATGTATATCAAGTGCATAAACTGGCATCTGGCACATATTACTTATGATAAGTGTTGGCTATCATCTACATATGGAGCTGCAGCCTTCTTGTTAATGGCTGTGTAACATTCCATCCAGAGATGTATTATATTTTGCCCTATATTGATGGACAGCTAGATTATTCTCAGCATTGCTGTTGTAAACAAATTGCAGTAGTTGTTATAGAACATGTTTCTAAAGGAAACAACGTGAATGTCCTGAGTTACTTTAAATATGGCCCAATGTTCATCCATACTGCGGAATACAGCACAGCCAATCACAATTAGGCTGTAGACTTCCAGTCAAGATGGCGGTCTAGGCAGACATGACTCGCCTCTTCACACAACCACATCAAAATTATAACTAAAGTATAGAACAATCATCACTCAGAACCATCAGAAATCGAGGTGAATGGAAGTCTCACAACTACAGAATTAAAAAAACCACATCCATCCAGGCAGGTAGGAGGGACACAGACACAGAAGAGGATGGTCCCACACCCATGTGTGGTGGATAAAAATTCAGAAGGGATATCTCGGGAGCAAGGAGTCCCAGCCCCACACCAGGCCCCCCAGCCCAGGGTTCCAGTGCCAGGAAGATAAGTCCCCACAACTTCTGGCTGCAAGAACCAGGGGGAATTGGGTCAGTGGAAGAAACTTCTGGAGCCCCAAGAAGTTCCTCTTAAAGAGCCACACACGGACTCACCTCCTCAGGTTCACTCCCTCCGGGCTCCAGCACTGGGGTGGCAGCTTGAAAGGCACCAGTGGCAAATTAGGAGAAACCGAAATGTCTGGGTTCAAGGCGAACAGAGGCCATTGTCGCCTTTCCAGACCCTCCCTCCTGTCCCCCGCAGAGCCACAGAGATGGCAAGCTGGTACCATATCTGAGACTCCATCAACCTGGCTAACATTGTTTGATACACCTTGAAGACCCCCAGAGACTCCACCCCACCCAACTTACAGGCCCACCCAAGCTGCTTTTCCATAGGAATGGCTGGTCTCAGCTCATGGTACACAACTTCCTAAATCCTCTCAAATAAGCAATAGCTGGCCTTAGTGAGCCCCAGGCCTGGCACTAACAGCAGTCAGCCTAGATCCACAGCTTGGCTTCTCCTGGGACTCTCCAAGCCCAGCACAAGTAACAGCCATCTCAGATTGCTTTATAGCTCAGGCAAGGTGGCCCCAGGCAAAACACAGGTGGGGGCTGACCTTGGCCTGTACCACCTGGGAAACCCCAGAGTCAGCACATCCAGTGGACAGCTACAGACCACGTCGGAGAACTACCACCCTGCCCCTGCACAGCTGATCCTCCACAGAGGGTAGAGGTTGGTGGTCAGTGGTCACAGCCAGTCCTTGCAGCTGACTGGTCTGGATAAAGCCCTCCTATTGATCTTCCAGCACCAACCAAGGCTCAAGTACAAGAGGAGGGTGTACTCAGAACCACACGAAGGGCGCACCTTGAGTACCCAGCTTGGGTAATAGGGGAGGCTGTGCCACTGAACCCTACAGGACAACTACTACATTAGGCCACACTAGCAAGACAGAGTCAAAGCTACTCTATCTAATACATAGAAACAAACACAGAGAGGCTGCCACAACGAGGAGACAAAGAAACATGGCCCAAATGAAAGAACAGATCAATACTCCAAAAAAAAAAGATAAGTGAAGTGGAGCTAAGCAACCTATCAGATGCAAAGTTTAAAACACTGGTTATAAGGATGCTCAAGAAACTCAGTGAGGACCTCAGCAGCATAAAAAAGACTAAGTCAGAAATGAAGGGTACACTAATGGAAATAAAGAACAATTTACAGGGAAATAGCAATAGAATGGATGAAGCCAAGAATCAATGATTTTGAACATAAGGAAGAAAAAAACAACCAATCAGAACAACAAGAAGAAAAAAATAATCCAAAAAACTGAGGATAGTGTAAGCAGCCTCTGGGACAACTTCAAGAGGTCCAACATTCACATTGTAGGGGTGCCAGAAGGAGAAGAGAAAGAGCAAGAAATTGTAAATCTATTTGAAAAAATAATGGAAGAAAACTTCCCTAATTTGGTGAAGGAAATAGACATGCAAATCCAGGAAGGACAGAGAGTCCCAATTATGACAGATGCAAAGAGGCCCACCCCAAGACACATCATAATTAAAATGCCAAAGGTTAACGATAAAGAGAGAATCTTACAAGCAGCACCAGAAAAGAAGTTAGTTACCTACAAGGGAGTTCCCATAAAACTGCCAGCTGATTTCTCAAAAGAAACTTTGCAGGCTAGAGAGGATTGGCAAGAAATATTCAAAGTCATGAAAATCAGCCAAGTCGTGAAAACCTACAGCCAAGATTGCCCTACCCAGCAAAGCTATCATTTAGAATCAAAGGGCATCTAAAGAGCTTCCCAGACAAGAAAAAAACCAAAGGAGTTCATCATCACCAAACCATTATTATATGAAATGTTAAAGGGACTTATTTAGGAAAAAGAAGATGATCAAAACTATGAACAATAAAATGGCAATAAATACATATCTATCAATAATTGAATCTAAAAAAACAAACGAAGCAAACAAGAAGAACAGAGACAGAATCGTGGATAGAGAGAGCATTTTGATGGTTGCCAGATGGGAGGGGGAGGGGTGAAGAGGTGAGGGGGTTAAGAAGTGCAAATAGGTAGTCACTGAATAGCCAGGGGGACGTAAAGTACAGCTTAGGAAATGGAGTAGCCAAAGAACTTATAGGAATGACCCATGGACATGAACAATGGTGGGGGGATTGCCTGAGGGGTGAGGAGCTGCTGAGTGGAAGGAGGGTAAAAACAGCAAAATCAGGACAACTGTAATAGCATAATCAATAAAGTATAATTTAAAAAATAACAAAAAATAAAATTACATTTTGAATTTTAAAAAATCAGGTTGTAGAAAGCTATCTGGTGATATATAAAAATGTTGCCATATATTTCATTAAGTAGAAACATTTTTAATATTTACGCAGCTTTTTTCATTATATTGAGAAATGATAGAAAAGGATAAAAAAAATTATACTCAACCTAGCCTTGTAATCCAGAGATCGCCATGCTTACTTAACATATCAGTGAGTTTTATATAATCTCTCTTTCTGAAAGCTTGCACTAATTACTTTATAGGAAGCAGGGATTGCCATATTCACTAAAGATGGCATGGAGCTGTAATTTAGGCTCTGCAGAGGGGGGTTGGCTGTGTGTGGATACGTACAGCAGGAAAGCTCTCTGTGGGCCAGAGGCCTTCCTGGAAAAGGGGTGCTGCTTGAGCTGAGCTCTCGCTTGAAGAATCACAGAAACTGCTTCTTCTTAAAATATCAGTCATTTTCACTGTTCTATGTTTCCTTTCATACATTCATTTTTTATTAATTTCATTTATTTATTTTTAGAGACGGGAAGGGAGGGAGAAAGAGAGGGAGAGAAACATCAGTGTGTATTTGCCTCTAGCATACCCCCTAATGGGGATCTGGCCTGCAACCCAGGCACGTGCCCTAGACAGGGATTCAAATTGGCGCCCCTTTGGTTCACAGGCCGGCACTCAATCCACTGAGCCACACCAGCCAAGGCTACATTCACTTATTTCGTAAACACCTGTTATGACAGGCACATTTCTAGGTCTCAGGGATGTGGACATAAACAAGATCGGACCCAAGCCTGTGTCCCTGGAGCCTACCTTCCAGAGCTTGTCCAGAAGCGCATTACAGAGTTACAGGCACAGGACACTCACAGTGCCTGAGATGCTTCCCCTGAGAATGCCCACAAACACCTCTGCATGGGTCTTCCTAATGGTCATTTCTTAGGGCAGCACAGTGTCCTCTCCAGTGGCTATGTGCCGATTTGATTAACCGTGTCTACTCCTAGACATCCAGATTTGGTCTTTCACATGTCACTCGTCTGCATTTCAAATGCATTGTTCTGGTTTGCAGAGTTACCGGCAGCGTGTGAATGAATGGGCCTGTGCCATCGAAACCTTACCACCATTGGCTATAGGCTTTTATTTTTATCATTTCTGTCCATTTACTAGGTGTAACACTGGCCTCATTGTTTAAACATTCATTTGTTGGATTACTGTTAAATTTTAACCTTTACTTCCTCCGAAGTGCATCATCTGTTTAAACCCTTTGTTCCATTAACTTACTTTGGCTCTCAGAGTGAAAAACAGACTCTGTAGAGTGACAGCTAAGAGCTCAGATTCTAAGCTTGCACAGACCTGGTTTATGTCCAGCCCTGCTACTTAGGACTTGTGTGACCTTGAGCACCACGGTCTGGGGAAGTGCTAGCATGAGGAAGGGCATTCCCAGAAGAGGGGCTGTCCTGGGAGGCTGAATCACAAAGAGTTTGGCGGCCTGGGTACATTCAGGGCACAGTGGGACAACCACCGTGTCTGGCTTCATCTAATAGGGCTGCCGTAAATATCAGTGGTTCATTTTGTTTTCAAAAGTGTAAAATTTACAGTGAAAGCAGGTGGCACAAAGCCTCCTATTCAGAATTTCACCCTAGAAATAACCCCCCAACCCAGAGAGTGCTGGGGAAAAAGGGTTGTGGGATGGCTGGGAGCCTCGCAGTCAGGCTGCGCTGGCTTTGAACCCCTTGCTGCAGGGTCATACGTACTCCAAGTCCCTCTCTTCTCATCAGAAGCACTGGACACTGTGGAGGCCGGAAAGGATTTATGTCAAGGGCCTTGCACAAACCAGGCACTCAACTAATGTGGGCTGTTACGAGCCAACAGTGAACAGGGGAGCCACAACCTATCACAGTGGAGGAAAGAGAGGGGAGTTTCTCCTGCGCAGCCTCTAGCCAGCAGCCCTGCTCCTCCCCTCGATTCTCACTGCTGGAGGGGCCTGGGTCAGTTCCGGGCTGCAGTGGGAAAATGTGTTTTCAGAGGTGTGTTTCTTTCATCGGGCACTGGGTGGAATTCCCTGGGGAAATGTATCACCCAGAAATAGACTAGGGACTGACTGGACGTGTCACAAAGTGACTCTTGGTGCCTAAGCCCTTTTTCTAGAAGAAAAGGATGTTTGGATTCTCAGCAGCTACATCTGCTTTTGAACTGTGTATAGTCTGCCCTGGCCTCTCCCCACCCTCAACACCCCCCTTTTACTCAGACAGAGGAAAGTTGTGGTTGTTGACCACTCTTTCGGGGTGGGAAAGGAATGTAATGTATGCATAGACTGCCCAGAATTTCCTGTTAGACACCCATTGCAAACCACCGCCCTGGGATGCATTCCAGAGATTGCAGCCCAACTCCAGAAGAGAAGAAATGGTGCATTCATTTCAACGCTGGCCCTCGGGAGGGAACGCCTCCTCCTCCCGTAGAAAAGGTATTTAGCTTATTCCACAGTAATGTGGTTGTGAATTGACCTGTGTGGTGTTTTCAGGGATGTAGAGTTCTCTGACGTCCTCACATTGGAAGAAATGTCCCTACCTTGGGAAACTCCCGTGTGCAGTTTTGCAGCCTTAATAGCTTTAGTGTCCACATGGAGACTTGGAACAGGACGTATTTTTGTTTTTAATTGCTCTGCTGTAAATACTAGGATGATATAAATCTGCTGTGGAACCCCTTTCTTCATTCTACTGTTGTCACAAGAAAGAAGCAGGTTTGGAGAGCAGGTTTTGGTGCTTTGACACATGAGCAGTAGACTTGGTGCGAGGAGTCACTTTTCTCCTAGAAATTCTGTGACGCTGGGTATTTGGCCGTCTGGTCCCTGTGCCGGCACATAGGCTGGCTTGACACCGTGGAAATTAAAGGCAGATCTTCTTGGTTTTTTGTAGCTGTCAAGATGCCGTTTCTTCAGTTGGGAAGAAACTTGAATGGTTGAGGATGGATTCGTAGTGAGTAGCAAACGTTTCCACCTATGTGCCCAGCTACGCTGATCTTTATCCTGACCTACTCCTTTCATTGTGGAGAGGTGTGTGTGGGGTGCTAGGTGTGCTAGGTCAGATCAGAGACAAGGAGAGATGGGTGGGGCGCTCACAAAGGTGAGTCTGCAAAGCTCTGAATTAGTGTAGACCCCAGAGGTTTGGGTCCTGAAGCCTCCCCACACCCGAAATCCAAACCAGGTCAGGGTCTGAAGGCTCTAAAGGACCAGACCCCACCTTCAGCCTTGGGGGACTTCCCCTGGACATTTGGTATTTTTAATTACAGCACTTTTATTTCTACTTCTATTTCATATGATTTTCTATAAAAGGCTTGAGTCCTAGGGTTTGCTTTAAGCTTTACATGTGGAGCTGTTTTTATTCGTTTAGTTTCTATTATTGTTGTTGCTGTTGTTCATTATTATTATTATTCAAAGAAACCTTCACTGGCCAGGTGAAAGTTTTAAAGAGCTACTGTAAGTTCTGCGTTTAGAATTCACATAACGAGAACCAAAATGGGCCTGTCCTCGTGCTTGCTCATAAAGCCAGGCAGTTGTTGTGAGGACCCTTGTCTGGGTAGAAGCTAACTGCTGAGCGCTCACATGGCACTGCATCTGAACCAGTCGTAATCTTCTGTTGCTATGCTTCATGCTGCTGGTAGATTTTCTCTCTTATACGAACATACATGCTTTTGCTGCATCCACACAGGCAACCCTGTGGGATAGGTTTTATGATACCCATGTTACTAGTGTGGCTTAGTCAGAGGAAGTCACACTGGCGAGCAAATGGCAGGGCTGGGACTTGGACCCAAATATAACTCCAAAGCCCATTTTCCTTCCATGGAACTTGTCTTTAAAGTCAATTTTCAAATAAGAAATTCCAGCTTAGGCTCTTTATACAAAATGATCCCCGTGTCTAATTTGCAAATGCCCTGACAATCTTTGATGCTGATCGATCGCTGACATTAGTCACAATTTCAAATGTGAAGTCAGCAGTTCCGGGTACAGAGGTAAGGCAGTGACATTCATACCCTTGATCATGTCACTTCCCATTTTCATAGAACCAAACCCAAACTAGTCACCCCCACCTTACAGCCCTTGCCACTTCTTTTTGGTCCCTCAAATATCGCATGCTCTCTCGCACATCAGACCTTTTACATATTGCCATTTCCTCATTTCCCTGCACCCTCCAACAATGTTATGAAACTCTCAGCCCAGCTTAGAAGACATTTCTTCTAAAAAGTCACTCCTACTGCCCTCCTGCACCCCAGACCTGGGTGGACTGTGACCCTTCTTTGGGCTCCAGCAGAGTCCGGCGCTGCACGGACATCACAAACCTCATACTGTATCAGAGTCGCTCGTTCAGGCATCTCTCCCAGGACACACAAGCACCATGAAACAGGGAGGGTGCCTGTGGGCTACATCAGTCTTTCTATACTGCCTAGCCAAGGAGCTTACATTTCAGGGATGAAACTCCCCATTGCAGATAACATCACCCCAATTCATAGTGGCTTCAGAGAAAAAGGGGATTTATTCTCTTACGCAACTGAAAATTCCAGGAGGGTCTGGTTTTCATGAAACCAAGCCCTCAGATGATACTGTCAGAGATCTGACCATCTTCGTATCTCAGTTCCCTTTTCCTCGATTTTGCCTTCAAGCTCAAGTAGGAGCTCCTCACTCGGTGGCAAAGGTGGCCACCAGGGGCTCCAAGCTTACAGCCTCCCAGCTTAGAAAAACAATGAAAACAGAATTTCTAACAAGCTGTAGCATCAATCCTGGGCAGACTCTCCTTGGCCCAGGCTGGGTCATGGGCACATCCCTCAGCCAGTCATGTGGCTCTGATTATCCAGGCCTTGGTAATGGACTGGAGGAGGGTGGGCTGAGAGTGGTTCCCTAGAGGAAAACTGAGGCACTTTTACCAGAAAGGTGAGTAATGAATTCTGGCAGGCCAAAAATGTCAACTGTCTGCTACACTTCCCATCGCTAGCTGGTGCTTTGAAGACCCTGGTTCTTGCTACTGAACCAGCCTGTTCCCTGAGAGACCAAGGAGGTACTTGGGAGGTTTCCCATTTGCCTTTAGGATTAAGGACTCAGGAAGGCAGCTAGCTACCTGTGCCTCCACTTTGAGCTGCCCGTTCACAGGCCTTCTCTAGGCCCCTCCTTTGCTGGGCTAGAGCATGGGAGACCCTGCCCTGGGAGGAGAAACAGAGGGAATGTCTGTGAATGGAAAGCAGGGTCTTTTCTTGCTGGGCTGTGGAACACCAGGTCCAGAGCCCGGACGGGAGCATTAGCTCCCAGGATGTATCCAGGGAAATAGCTATGTGCCTGTTTGTCCTAGGTGTCCCTGAAGTTGTCAGAGGTCACAGGAGGCCAGGGTGAGGCCCGTGCCCAACAGCTCTGAGAAATGGAGAAAGTTAAATCTTAGGATAAACGCATCTGCTCCTGCTGACGACCTCCCTTTCTCAGCCTGTGGGATGTTCATACCCACGGCCCAGCCATCTGTGTGAAGACAAGGGCAGCCGCTGGGACCAGCTATGGGCTTGTCTTCATGAACAGGGCTAAGGAAGAGGAAAAGGGGTGGTCCTTCCGACAGGCCTACAGGGCCAGAGCCTTGAGGAAAAGGCAGCATGTCATGGCCCCGTGGGGGAGCCTGCAGGAAGGACCTGTACTGGGTCTGTCAGCCTCCTTTATAGTCCTCATGTGGCTCCAGCACACACGAGAGGACACTTGTGGTTGATGCACAGCTTGGGGCAAGGAGGCCCTGGGTCAGATACGGACTGGGCAGGTGCAGTGCTCAGCAGAGGGGAGAGCCTAGGCGCAGCCCCAGGGTGAGCTGAGTGAGGGGGACGCAGGTAGCTGCCCCCAGCAGAGTTCATTCAGGCCCTTAACTCTTCTAGTTCTTAGAGCAGTTTAGTAGAACTACTTCAGATGGTTTTTTTGCTTTTGCTTTCTGAAGCACAGTTTATGTAACCAAGGTCTGTTATAGTAAGTTATGCCTCCTAGTTGTGAGAAGCCAGGGAAAATATGTATACCCACAGAATCCAGCCTTTGATTCAGGATTTACCTTCAGAAGCCACACTCCTTTAAAAAGCAAAAGCTTTTAAGAGACTAATGATAATAACAAGAGCTAACATTTATGAAGTGCTTACCCAATGCTGGACCCTGTTCTGAGTGCTTTATAGTAAGTCCTATTATTCTCACAACAAGCCTACAGAGGAGTACCATTATTGTCCCCACTTTACAGATGAGCAAACCGAAGCACAAAAAAGCCACACACCATATTTTGCCATATATAATACACATTTTACCCAAATTTTGGAGGGAAAATTAAGGATGCACATCATACATGGATATAATGATTATATACCATGGGTTAATAGTTCCATGTATAATGCACACGAAAACATGGGTGTGCATTATACACGGCAAAATACGGTAACCTAACCTAGATCCTGTACTACTGCGAGCTGACTTCAGAGCCTACACTCATAACGACCAAACAGTCTATTCACTTGTTGGGCTTTCCCTGGGTGGGTCATGTCAATCATTAATTACAGGGTACAAAATCAGCAAGAAAACAAGTCAAATGGCTATTATAGTTGTTCAGGGACAAAATGATGAGGGCCTCAGCTGGGACATGACAGGGACAGGGAATTGCCGTGGACAGAGTTAAGAGCAGTTAAAGACATCAAAACCAACAGCTTACTGAAAGGGAGAAGGGTAGATTTTTAGACTGGGTGATTGGTGGCCTGGAATTTAATAGCAAGGAATGAGCTGAAGACATATCTCAGACATACACACATTCACGTGGGAATGCAGTGGCCAAGGAACGAACCACTTCCGCTGGAGTGGGCTTCTTCCGAGAGGGGTCTTTGAACCAGCCCCTGGAGAACAGGAAGGTTCTCAGAAGGGGGGATGTGAGGCCAGGAGGAGAGAGAGGTGGGATGGATGTCAGTGTGATGAAGAGTGTGCCAGGGAGGAAACCAGGAGTGAGGGGGCAGGTGTGCTGTGGACGGGAGTGGGAAGGTTAGGGGGAAAAGCAACAGAAAACTTTGGAATGATTTGCAATGGTTTTTTCTTCCGAAATCTAAAGAAGGAAGATCTCTCAAGTACTGTTGTAGATGGATGTTCAAAGTTGCTACTCCTTCCTTCTCCAAAGAAGTCTTAAAACCAACGGAACAGGAAGAAGTGTGCATTAAACTCTCTTTAACACTTTACTGGGACCGTCCTGATACAGACCTTGTTCCTGGATCCCTGAGCCACACCAGGGGACCTCCCTCAGATGTATGTTAGCAGCAGGGACATTCAGAGGGACTGAGGGGAGGTGGTGAGAGGCCCAGTCCTGATCAAGAACGAAGCAGCAGCAGGACGGCCTTTGTGTGTTCAGGGAGGGCAAGAGGTCTGGTGGGGCCACCAGCTGAGGTCGCCCGTGGGAGCACTCTGCTGGGGAAAGACACTTGCGCCCTGGCTGGTGTGGCTCAGTGGATTGAGTGCTGGCTTGTGAACCAAAAAGGCACTGGTTCAATTCCCGGTCAGGGCACAGACCTGGGTTACGAGCCAGGTCCCCAGGTGGGGGCATGTGAGAGGCAACTGATTGATGTTTCCCTCGCACATCGATGTTTCTCTCCCTCTCTTTCTCCCTCCCTTTCCCTATCTCTGAAAATAAATAAAGGCAGTGTTTTTTAAAAAAGAAAGAAAGACACTTGCTTGGTGCCTTCTTTCCACGTGAGCCTCCGCTGGTCTTGAAGTTGGTGGGCTGGGGATGATCGCGGTCCAGGTGGGGCTGTGGGCCGGGAGAGTAGCACCATTTACTTCCTGCAGCGCTTTTAGCCACACCGCTGTTGCCTGGATTTCGCTTCACAGGCATGGAGTGGAGAAGAAACGGAGGCAGTCTGAATATTGTACTTAGAAGTAGGCTATAGTTTCTCCTGAGCATCACAGAGTTGCTGAAAGAGAGCTTGACAAGATTATTTGCTCTCCCATCGTTAGAGTGATGTATGATTACCGCAAAACCTTCGGAAAGTGTAGCAGGAGAAATGTGAGCACCCATAACCTGCCAATCATTGTTAACGTTTAGGCACATTTTTACCCATCTCTTCTGACTTACCTCTTTTGTTTCGCATGGTTCTAGTCAAGTCAAATAAACAATTATTTATCTAGCCTTTCTGATCTAATGTTACAGTATAAACATTTGTCCATTAAACTCTGGACTTCAGTTTCGTGTATCAGCCAACACCCTTTTACCAGACCGTAGCTGGAGGAGAGGCAGTAGGGTGGTTGGAGTCAGACAGCCCACACCTGGAGCCCTCTTTGGGAGACATGAGCCCTGAGGCTGGGCTGAGGCCTGGCCCCTCCCACAGCTGCGGAAGCGAGGTGCTCGGGCTGCTTCACCTCTTCACACAGAGAAGGGAGAACCTGAGTAAGATGCCATTTCCCCGTCAGGTGGTGATGGGCTCCCAAGTGACTCAAGCTCATTTAGTGGCTCTCGCCATCTATGTGTGGCCTCTGCACGGTACGTAATCAGTCATATGGCAGAAATTATAAGTAGCTCGCAAGCTGCGGGTTTAGGATTTTTTTTAGCCTATAAGTTAGTTAGTTATAGGGAGGTTTCTGTGATCCGAGGATGGAAATAGAATCTGGGAAGGTGCTTTTCGAAGAGTCGTTTACTGCCCAACGTGGGCATTATCTGCTCGGTGTCTCTGAGCTGTGAACAAATAGCTCATCCTGCAGAGAAAGGTGCTAAGAGAGAGGTTTTTTTTTTTCTCCTCTGACTAAATGACTTGAGTGTGGCACAAAAATTAATCACCCAGTGTAACAACAAAACAGTCGAACCAATCACGTGTATTAAATGAGAGCACACTGCAGTAGTTCCCTCTCCACTGGGCCTATTCCCTCCTCTCCTTTTTAATCTGACCTAAATCGATTCAAGACTGCCTTCAGCATGGCACATTGGAGAAAGCACCCACCTTGGAACAGGCCCGCTGGGTTTGCATCCTGGCACCCGCAATTACTGGTTGTACTTTCTCAGCGGTTGATGTGGAAGCAATAACACCTATCTCCTTGGGTAGCTGTAAGGATTGCATGAGATGGGGGTTGTCAAATACTGGAATGCAGAGGGCTGGCCCTCAGTAAACAGTGGTCACGGTCGCTTCCCACCACTGCTGCTGGGACGGCTTCTGTGTCTGGTGGTCCCGGTGGCCTGGCCTGGCCTGGCCTATGGGGCCTGAAATGGTACCCCGGGACCTGCACCCAGAGATGCACCAGGCAGATAAAACAGCCAGCTTTTCCGGGGATTTATGGTTCTAAAGCTCATCTTTAGTGAATAATGGTCTTAAATTCACACTTCCTGGGCCATTTGCTCAAATGCAGGCTAGAAGCCATCCATGCCTGTGGAGTTGCTGGCAAAACAGCTTTTCCAGCCTCTTTCAGAATTTCTACCTGAATGCATTTGCTTTGCTAGAATACCTATCCCAAGACTTTGAGCAAAGGTTTTGTGATCTCTTGAGAGGGCAGGTGCTATACACATCGCTCAAGTGTTCAAAAATAGAAATTGTGCCAGAACTGCTTTTTGGGAGAGAGAAACTCCAGCAATTAGCATGGGGACTTAAATCGTTTCCTAATTGGTGATTTTCCCATTAACCCAAAGCATGGTCCCCTTGCCTGTGGCCTCTTCTCTGACCCACCCAGAAGTGGTATGTGGTGGGACAGCCCTGGCTACATTCCCAGGCAGAATGCTCCTGCCTCTCCAAGTTGTCAGTGTCTTCCCCTCCGGTGTTTTTCATCTCTAGTACTCTTTGCCTTCTACTTCGGACTTCTGGCAGCTTGGCTTGCACCCTGAGTAATAACAGAAAGGCTCCATCACTCCCCCTGGAGCTTTAGTCCAGTCCAGGCCAGGCCAGGCCAGGGAATGAGTCCCTGGCACAACACTGCCCTGGGTCCCCTGAAGATGCGCTTTGCCCTGGCCAGCCCCATTTGGGCCAGAGCACACGTTCTCTGCCCCACATTTCCTGCTGTTTGTGTTTTAAGTGTGATGGAAGCTTTCAGCCCTGAGCTCTGTGAGTCCGGGCTCCCGCCAGTTTCTTGACAAATGTCAGAGATGAGGAAGGGGGCTCCTTTGTGCCCTTCCACATCTTATTTCTTAACCCATGGAATTAGTCATTTCCATGGTGAGCAGGGAGTATCTAGGAACCTATGTCAGAGTGCCTCTTGGCACCCTTAATAGAGAAATGCTTCTCAGAGAATGTCAAGTGTGATTTGTGCCCGAGAGGACCTTTGTGTTGAAGTAGTGCCGAGTGCAGGGACAGAGACTGTCCCTGCTGGGTTCAGGAATGCAGATGGTGCCTGACCCTACGGATGGGTCACTTAATGAGCCAGCAGCCCCCACTGGGCTGAGGTCAGAGGGATTCTGCCCAGCCAGCAGGTCTGGCCTCCCTCGACCAGCTGGTCTTCTGGGATTCCCATGTTGGATAACGGTCCTTTAGGGTAACTTCCTGGGGCCCCTCTCTTCTTGTGCTGAGTAGGTCTCCCGGTGTCAGGGCCAGAGTGGTGGTGGGGGGTAGCAGCTGCACACTCAAGCTTTTGCACTGCATGACAACTGTGAGGACATGCTGCAGTTGGCCACAGCATACTGTGTTTCTCTTTCCAGCATCCCAGTGTAACGTCAGCTTAAAGAAGCAGAGGAGCCGCAGCATCCTCAGCTCCTTCTTCTGCTGCTTCCGTGACTACAATGTGGAGGCCCCGCCAGCCAGCAGCCCCAGTGTGCTTCCGCCACTGGTGGAGGAGAACGGTGGGCTACAGAAGGTCAGTTCTGGGGGGGGAACTGTGCACTCAGCAAAACTGCAGCAGCTGCACATCCATCACATTCTGGACTAATGTCCTTAATAAGAGCCTGTGACGGTATGTGTGCAGCCATTTACTTAGAGATTTGAAATTACCAGTGAAGTCATCTTTCTTGTTAAAGGATATCAGCTATTCCCGCGTAGCAACTAAAGATCCTATTTGATGAGAGTTGTAAGAGTCGCTTCACATTTTTGTAACATTCTTGGTAAGTTGAATGTATCAATAGCGAGTTAGAGAACCATTAGCAGACCAAGAAATGGAAAGACAGAACGGGAAACAGAGACCTGGGGAAGAGCCAATAATAAATACGAATGGATTTAACTACCTTGTTTAATAACAGACATTTGTTACATGTTCTTTTATGGGTATCAGATAAGAATTCTAAGCCAATTGGCACAATAGGTGAAAAAACAAATTCTGCCCCAAATGCCATCTACGGACATACTTGGAACAAAGTAACTCAGAACAGTTCAAAGTGAAAGGATGAGCAAAAAGACATCCCACAAGTATAAGCAAAAAGAAAAGGGGTTACAATATTAATTCAGTCAAAATAGAAGTTTGGGTAAAAATCACTGAAAGAGGCAAAGGGGATTATTCCTTATGACGGTAGTCAAGATTGAGGACACAAAAGCCGTAAGTCTTTGTGTCCCAAACAAAATGAGCGAAGGTCATGAACAGGCATTTCACTAAAGGAGGAACACAGTTGGTCAATAAACATAAAAAAATTGTTCAGTACAAATACAAGCCAAATGAGATCCTTTTCCGTTATCAGATTACCAAGGATAATATTTGGGTTTGGTGTGAGGGGGAGTGAGAAGAAGGGTAGAGGGTATAAATTGGTTATTGGTAGGAATGTTCATGGTTACACCCTTCTGGAGGGAAATTTGGGATCTGATCTTAAAACCTTAAAAGATATGCCTACTTGTTCCCCAAAGCAGTTCACCTGACTGACATACTTGTGGATGTATAGAGATTTAGCAATAAGCCCTGGCTGCTGTGGCTCAGTGGATTGAGTGCCAACCTGCAAACCAAAGGGTCATCAGTTCAATTCCCAGTCAGGGCACGTGCCTGGGTTGCGGCCCAGGTCCCCAGTAGGGGGCTCACAAGAAGCAGCTACACATTGATGTTTCCCTCCCTCTCTTTCTCCTTCCCTTCCCTTCTCTCTAAAAATAAATAAAGTCTTCAAAAAATATATTTTAAAAAGATTTAACAATGAAATACAATCCAGAATACATTATAATACTGCAAAATTGTAAGCGACCTAATGATGAACAATAGACAATAAAAGACCTACAGAGTAACCATACAGTGTGCAGCTGTTAAAAATGATGTCTCATAAATATTACTGATATAGGGAAATGTTCACAATATATCACTTCAGAGAAAAAGGCTAAAATATAGTATGTGACTATTCCTAATTATGTATGTAGTCATACACACACACAAGCACCTATAAGACTAGAATGATGCCCTGGCTAGTGTGGCTCAGTGGAATGAGTGCCGGCCTGTGAACCCCGAAAGGTTGCTGGTTCGATTCCCAGTCAGGGCACATTTGGTTGCGGGCCAGATCCCCAGTTGGGGGCATGTGAGAGGTAACTGATTGATGTATCTCTCACACATTGCTGTTTCTCTCCCTCTCCTTCTTTCTCCTTTCCCTTCTCTCTAAAAAGTAAATAAATAAAATCTTTTTTAAAGAAAAGACTAGAATGATGTATGCCAAAATATGAAGAAGTTATCTCAGACTGGTTGGATTCTATGTACAATTTTTTCCTCTGTGTTTTGTTTCTTTCTCCTTTTTCTTTTTTCTTTTTCCAACTTTCACAGAATACGCTTAAATTACTTTTGGGGTTAGAAAATACATTATTTGGAAAGTACACATGAGTGTAAGGAAGGAGATTCTGGGAAGATGAAGCCTGAGCACATGGCCCTGACCATTTAAATTCCCTCTTTGAATGCACCCAGCCGAGCCTACCATACAGCCAGGAAGTGCATTAAGGCCTCCAGCTTTTCTGACACCTCCAGGGGGAAAAGCAGGCATAGGCTCCATTCTCTGTAGTCCTCAGTGAGAAGCCGGGACCCCCCAGCAGAAAAAACTGCTTGCCTCGATGGAGTCCTACAACAAAGGCGTAAAATGTATAGTCCCGCGAGGTCAGCCAGCCAGCCAGCAGGAGCCTGTGGGCCGACTTGAAGTGTGTAGTCCTTGGAGGCTCTGTACTGGTGAGCTGAATTGAATTGCTTTTCGTTCTTGTGCCCTGGACGAGCCCCATAGTACAGGGACTTTCTTCGTCTCTCTGTGGTTTGTCAGTCTCGGCTCCACTGGACCATGAAAGCATCAGTCCTTACTGGGCCTGGCAGTGCTCGCTCACTCAGTCCAAGTTGGAAAATTAGAATCTGAGACTCCTCCTGAGGTAAGATTAATAGAAGAGATAGATGAGAACTTTAACAGACAACTCAGGAGATATTTCGGGGACTGAATTTTAAACACAAAAGTAACTTTTAGAACTCAAAAAATATCCCCTGATGTCTAAATATAAAATTTCAGAGAACAAGCTGAGAAAAGGAGAGTGAGAATGGTCACTGTGGAAAACTGAACTAAGGTTCTGGAAGAGCAACTGGAAGAAGTATCTTACAATTCAAACCAGGAACATGGAGATGGCAGTTGGGTGAGGGTTGGGGGGACATCCAGGAGACCTAATGTGCAAATAATAGGAGTGCCAGAAGGAGAAAAAGTAAAAGAAGACATTTTTCTTGTGCTGGAAAAACTTGAATTTGCAGATTGAAATGGGACCAAATCTACATCAGGATTAGTAGGGGCAAGCAAGGGAACATAGGCCTAGATATATACTGATGACATTCTGAAATTTAGGTATAGAGAAAAGTCTTTCAGGCTACCAGAACAAGTCATTATTTAAAATTATTATTATTATTATTATTATTATTATTATTATTATTATTATTATTATTATACTGGACTTTTCATCAGCAACACTGAAAGCCAGAAGGCTATGAAAAATATTTATAGCTACTGAGAGAAAAGAATTATAAACCAAAAAGTCTATACGTGATCAAGATATCATTTATCTGTGAAGGAAAAAAGATGTACATTTTCAGGCATACAGTGATTCAGAGAAGGGGGCAAACGAAATCTGAGTGAGATTGATATTTAGTTACAATATAATTATAGAAAATGTAGGAATAAAGAGAACTATTAGTAGTAAAACTATATATAACAAGTAGTACAATAAGAAAATAGATCCTCAAAATTCACAGAGAGTGAAAGGGGAAATAAACAGAAATGTGAACAAGCCATAAAAATTAAGGAGAGGGAAAAAGAACAAGTAATATAATAAAGAGTAAACCTACCATAAAGAGTAGGCATAAAACCAAGTTTAATAAACCAAATTCTCCTAATGAAATGCCAAGACTGTGTGGCTTGAAAAATTCAGCTGTGTATGTTTCCAAGAATATACCTACATCAGATAGGAATGATTTTGGCAGCAAGTAAAAGAAAACTGACAAATACTGATAATAACTTAAACAAATAGGGGACTGTTTTTGTCAGATAAAAAGCCAGAAATTGGTCAGTGCTGGGATCAGTTCAGGTGCCTGATGATCCCATCAGGCACCCAGACTCTTTCTGTTCCTTTGTTGTTTCATCTTTTTGCTCCACCATCCTTGGCACGTTTGCCTTTATCCTCATGCTTGTTGTTTATTGTCTCAGAGTCACAAGCTTCAGCCATCACAGCCCCATTGCAGGGAAAAACAGAGGGAGGAGTCGTCTAGCCATGTCTGTCCCTTTTATGGAAAGTAATGGCTTTTACAGAAAACCCCAGGAGACATCTGCTTATGTCTGATTGGCCAGAACTTGGTCACGTGGCTGCCCTGCAGCAGCGAGGGAGGCCCCAAAGGGGAAGAATTTAGACCAGCAAAAAGAACTAGAAAACAAAACCGGGTCTCTTTTCACAAAAAAGAGGAGTGACTACTGAGGGGATGTGCTTCCTAGTCAATGTGGGTTCAGTTATACCACATCAGTAACATCTCCCCAAACCCTGACGCTTAAAATAACAAAAAATTTATTTTTCACTCACGCTGCATGTTTATCATGGGTGGGCTGGACCTTCCACTCTGTAGCACAGTTCAATAGAAATATAATGTGAGCCCCATATAATTTAAATTTTTCTAGTAGCCCCATTTTTATATTTTTAAGATAAGTTAATTTTAATAATATGTTTTATCTAACATAATATGTCCAAAATATTATTTCAACATGTAATCAATAGAAAAAATTATAAATGAGATAAAACTTACATTCTTTTTATCTTATAATTCTCCGAAGTCTGGTGTGTTTTGCATTTATAGTGCATCTTAATTCAGACCAGCCACATTTTACATGCTCTATAGCCTCGTGTGACTAATAACCATCATTATTGGGTTGTATAACTCCACTTTATCCTCATTCATTCACAGACCTAGACTAAGGAAGGCCCCATGTCTACTTCCATGATTGTCACAGCAGGAAAAAGGGAACGTGGCGGTCACACTGGCTCAGAAATAACATGCCTTGTTCCTCTGGGTCAAGCTCTGAACCAAGAAGAATAACATGGCCGCCAAGAATGTGGGCCTGGCTTGTGTCCTGACTGTAGCAGTTACCGTTCACCTGACCATAAGCCGATTACTTCAGCTCTATAACAAGATGTAATTAGTGTTTGTTGTACCATTATTTAAAGAAAAAGAAGTAACGTGCCTTGTTTCACCTTACATTTTATTGACCGAGGCAATTCAAGGAGCATAAAAATGTAACCCTACCTTGTGCCCAGAAGGACTTATTTGATGAACTGTGCTAATGACTGTTACAGTAGGTGGCTAATAGTTTTCGACCCAATATCTAACGTACAGTGAAGAGATGAGCAAACTGTACAGAGCAGATCAAGTAAAAAGCCAAAGTGGCAATGTTAATATCAGACAAAACAGAATTTAAGGCCAAAAGCATTAAACAGAGAAAAAGGGAGATTTTATCATGATAAAAGTTCTCATATGTGAAGTATATAATAGCCATAAACCTTTATATAATGATCAATAGTACAGCCAAATAAGCAGAAGTATTTAAACATGATAAAAAGCTATTTTCTAAAAATAAACAGTAAACAACATAGGAAAATCATTGGCAGTTTCTGCCTGACGTAATAAGGTAAAATAAAACAATTGGTACAAATATGGAAAAGGTGCAAAATTGGTCTTATTTGCAGATGACATGATTCTTTACATAGAAAACCCCAAAACACTACCAAAAATTAGAATTATTAAAAAGTTTCAAGATGGTAGGTCTTATTTATGAAGAAACGTGCTGTGTTTCTGGGTAGGGAGACTTCACGATTATGTAGAAGAAAAATGTCTAAGAATAGCTGAGAAATTTGGGGGCGAAATAATGAGATGAATTGTCGTAACAGATATTGAACCCTAACTCTTCATTGGTGTAGAAAAACATATCCATGAGATTAGTGTGAGGACCTTCCACTGTAAATGGTATCATAGCCCCGGATTCTGCTGTGACCCCTCAGTAGGCTCATAACCCGCCCCCACCAATTTAAAACGCATTGCTGTAGAAAATCGCCGTCAGTGAAGGGAGCATAGTCTGTGCCCTAGGCCTGTAGAGGGTAAAAGAGAAGAGTCACTGCTGTTGTAGCAAAAGTCACTTTGCAATCGTTCCCGTGTAGATGAAATGACCCGGGGAAGTGGAGTGGCATTCATGGACGGCTTCCTAGAGGAGCGAGCTGCGTGTGTCGGTGAGGAAAGGCCTTCAAAGGTGGTTAGTTCTCTAGCAGAGCCGAGCTCCCCTGGATTTCGTGTTCATTCATGGACTTCCTTCAGTTAACATTTGTCTTAATGGCTTTTTGAAGAATGAAGTACAGTAACCCTGAGTAACGCATCATTTGCCTAACACTTGACGGTATTCAATCCGTGAGTCCAGACCCCATAGAAAGAGCTCATGTTGGTGTGGACCAGTTAATTCCCAGAGGAAGACCCTCTGCCCTTTGCTCTCAGCTGGGACACCTGGGACATCAGCCCAGGCCCATTAGATGTGGAAGCAAAATCTAGGGCTTGCTCTTCTGCTGACTCCTCAGCTCTCCCTGCTTCTTGGAACTCAGCATGTCAGAGGAGGGGGGAAGGCTGTGGGCAGAATGCAATAGGTGGCCTCTAGGGTGGCAGCCCTTGCCACTGTCCCGTTACACCCTGGACCTGCAGGCCAGTGGCCCAAAGGAAGTGTCTGCGGCCTGTGGCGAGAGGCTAGAACATGTCAGCACCTGGAAGGCCCTAATGGCAGAAACACAGGAAGACTTCTAAGGATGGGGACAAAGTGAACAAGGTTTCTGGACCCTCAGTAACACGTGCACGCTCCTTGTGTGGGTACACACACATATACACACACACATGAAAACCTCTAGGGGAATTTTCAAGCCCAAATGTCTGTCTAGTGTAGCGCCTTTGGTCATAGTCTGTATTTTGTCAAGCCCTTCGGGCATCATTGTTGTCTCTCTCATCATCAACACGTTCATCTCATTGAAGGTACATGTTGGGGAGAGGGGAGGCGCTGTGTGCAGTCTCCCAATAGTGCAGTGTCCCCAGCTGGAGGTGATTTTGCCCCCTAGGGACCAATGTTGGGGACACTTCTGATCATCACTACTAGAGGTTCCACTGGCATCTAGTGGGTAGAGGCCAAGGATGCTGTCAAACATCCCACAATATCCAAGACAGCCCCCCCACGGCAAAGAGTCATCAGGCTCAGAATGTCAGTAATGCTGGCCTTGAGAAACCCTACTTCACAGTGACCGAGTTTGTGAGGCTTTGGGATCTTCTGGTTAAAATCTCCCCCACCAAGAGCAGTGACCTGCGCCCAGGTCCCAATGCTGGGGATAATATTATTTAAGAGCTTCAGAAATGAACTTCTCTGTGTATGTTCTTGAAAACTGGGATTGGATTTGAGGCACCAGCGTGTTGAAGAGGATCCCAGCTCTGCCTTGAATAATGGCAAAAGGCAGCGTAGAATCCTTAAGGCAAGTCCCCAGTGTCCCGGAAAAGGACAGAGCCACCAAGCTTCTCTCAGGAGGAAACAGTACATTCCTGTTGCACCACAGAGGTGAGGACCAGGTCTGGAGACGATCAGGAAGTGGCTAAGTGGCTCTTAGGGTCAGAGCAGAGCTCAGGAAGGTGCCAGCCACCTGCCACTGTGGGCAATCAGGTTTGGCCCCTTTCTGGGAGACACCTGTCACCTGACTTCCCTTAATAAAAGATGGTTACACTTTCTCAGATTGCTCAGTGTGGGAGACCGTGAGAGCATCCCCTGACCAGGAACCATCATGCTGCTGTCTTGCCCCCCGTCCCGCCATCTAAAAGAGAAAAAGAAGCACAGAAAATGGAAATGCTCAATGGAGATAAATTGGCGCTTTTATGAGCATTTTTTAGCGATGCTGAAATGAAGCGTTTCCCTCAGCCATGTTTGGAATGGCCAGCATTCACCGCTGAGGAAGTGGCGGAGGTACTTCCTTGGGGCCTGGATTGTTCTGACAGTCCCTGTGAATACAGGTTCCATTCCCCTTAATGGGAGAGCTGTCCCATGTCTGTGGCCTTGGAGGGCACTTCTTGCACCTTGCCTTGTCCCCTTTGCCCAATCCTCCCTAGAAGAGGACCAGTAGAGACCAGGGTGTTCCTCGTAATCTGATGAACTTGTCTTCCTTTCCCTGCCTGTAGTATAGACTTAAGGCTTAGTCTTCTCAGGGAAAAACTTGCTTAAAAGAACAAACAAGCCATTTACTAGAAGGAGTCATGGATCAAAGTAAACTATGGGTTTTCATTTTTAATTTCCAATTAAGGATTAAATTCTGGGAGTAAGGGAGGCACAATTCACATAAACAAGATGGTTAAACAAGATGGTTAATGAGCCCCAGGAGCCCAGCCTGGTTTGTCAGGGGCAGGGTGTTTGGGAGGCGAGTGGAGCCCCAACTGTGGGAAATGCTCAGGTTCCTCCTTTCCATTAAACACCAGCACAGTACAGGGGATGGGAAATCGGATGCCTGCTCTACACTCCGAAGTGCTTGGAAGTTTCTTTTGAGTATATGTTCACTTCTCTTCAAACCTGACAATGACTTTTTTTTTCTTTTTCCTCAGGGTGACCAGAGGCAGGTCATTCCCATACCAAGTGTATGTATATTTATTCCATTTTATTTAAACATTCGTAGAGTCTTGTAGCTCTGGACTACTAATATAAATGATTGTTTTCAATGTTCTTGCTTATGTTGCGTTTTATCACATGGTATAAATAGCTCTGTTCTGTTAAAAAGAAAAATGAGGCTACATTTTAAAGTGTAAGCAGGAAGTTCTTTACAGAGTTTCCTTCTTCAGTATCTCCTAACCAAATTCTCACTTTTCCTTTCTCTCTGCCCTCCAAGGCTGAACAAACTGAGGCAGCTTGCTGCACCCCCACCCAGCACAGCAGCTCCAATGCCATAGACTGGGGGAACACGCTTTTGCCCAGACATGGTTCTTTGCAGCAGGTGCTGTCCCAGTGGCACTGGGGTCCCCAAGCCACATCCCAGATGAGCAGACTATTTCTGACTTCTCTACCAGTGTCAACAGCTTGGCCATAGTTCTGAGATCAGAAGATCACCCTTGAACTCACAGGACCCACCCCCACTCCCACAGACTGGCGGTGCTGTAACTCTGCCCCAGCTGGGCTTCCCTCGGGCCACCCACTTCTGTCTTCAGCCCTGGGATTTGGGAGGGTGGCTGTACCAGAGTTTGGCCGCAGCGCAGGCCTGGACCAGCCACCCCTTAGACCTCCCCAGTTCCCACTGTTCCTTCGCTTCCTCCTGCTCAGCCAACTGAGCTCTTTGGCACGAGGCCATCCCAGGGACTGACTCCCAAAGGAAACTTGCTTTTCAGACGCCCATAACAAATGAGACCTTTCTAGCAGTCTTTCAACCTTAGGGAAGGATTTTGGTCATAAAAGATGTCCATAAATTGATATTTTAATCCAAAAGATTCTCTCTTTCAAATTTTCTGATTCAAACCTGTTCTTTTTCCTTGGACTTTTTCACCTATTTTCTGGGAACAGCCAAGAGGCACAGCAATCCTACATTTAAAAGGAATGGATTATGTTAGTACAGGTTGACTCCAAATTTGGTGATGCTTTGTCACTTTTCAGTTGCCCAGGATGTTTCCGATCGCGTCATTTTTCTCAGAACTTTGACTCTCCGTTTGTTAACAAGTTGCAAGGGTTTGTGGGGTGATTCAGACTTGGCAGCACAACTCGGGGGTGGGCTTGGTTGGAAGAACTGACTGGTCAGAAAGGTTGGCAGGCAGCTGGCCTCTCACCCTGTGCTTGAGTGGGATTCACATCTGTTCACCTACCTCTCCTCGGGTTTTTTCACGTATCAACAATCCCCAGTGGGGTTGGTAACCAGAGGTCTCTTTTTAGCCCTCATACAAAGTAGCTTCATATACTGATTCTTTCTACAAAGGTACCCATACTAAACAGGTACAGTTGACATCTCTCCCCCTGCCTCTGGTACTCCAAAAGTGCTGTTTTTCCTCAACCGGTTAAGTCACTGCTGTCTATAAAGTTAGGTGCTAAATCAAGCACTGGTCAGGGGAAAAAACGCTACCGAGAAAGATGACCCTTTCCCCACAAACCTAGACTCATTCCAGAATCCTGGGATAAAATAGCCAAGGTTTGGAAAAAGATTCCTTGCACAATTTAGCCCAGTGCTAGATCGATGAACTGCTGGCTGCCTCTTCCATATGAGACACTGGGTCAGGCCTTCCTTGTGAATCTGTGAAATATCTTGCAGAAAAACAAAGCCTAGCTGAAGGAACTTGCATCTTTGAGTGATAACTTCCAGCAAAGCAGTTCTGCTGATTGGCACGGTGGGATCTCTACTGCCTGCTTTGTATGCAGAAGTGAACCAGAGTCCCAGATCAGCTCTGGAGATCCCCTGCAAAATCTGCACCTACCCGTCAAGGCCACAGGTCACATAAATATACTAGCCCTACCCTTGCAGGACCACAGGGGGGCCTGGTCAGTGCTGGGAGCCCCTGAGAGGTTGGGGTGCCGCACCATAGGACCAGAAATCCAGGCTTCTACTGAGCCTATGCACCAGGTCCTACAGCCTCTGAAAACGTTTTCCAGGCCCTGAACGTGAAAGAGACCCCTGAGCCTGCGGGTGCCCAGAGCAGTCCCAGAAGGCGTTCTCCAGCTGTGCTTCTCACGTCTCCCCTCTTTTCATTCTCGTGCTCTTCTATGTACATGTGTAGGTTTGGTCTTATGACTTTTCACCAAGGAGTCATTCAATCTCATGGTTTAAAAAATACTGAAAGATTCAAGTAGAAGGAAAAGAAATCCCCCAACTTGGTCCCAACTTCCTAGAATAACCGCTTTTGATACTTCTTGTGTAGCCTCCCAGAAATGTTCTAAGTAGACACGAGCATATTTACACAATGAGAGTTTTGTAAAAAAAAAAAGTGTTTTTTGCTTTTAACAAGATACCTTGAACATCTTCCCAAATGTTAGTGCCTAGCATCTGCCTCCTTGTTTTCCAGGTAGTGGGTGGCATTTACGATGTGTGCTATCGCTGATGTGTCCCGTGAATGTGCCTGTGCACGTGTGTGCATGGACTTGAGGGACAGCAGCCGCATGACCAGCCCCAGTTGTGGAAGTGCTAGACCAGAGATACACTTTACATTTTGGTAGATTAAAGCCACATTGTCCTCCCAAAGCCTAATTTGCATTTCCACCAAGAGCTTGTGGGATTGCCTATTCAAATATTTTAATCTTGGTTAATCTGAAAGTAAAGAATGGTATTGATTTATCGCTTCTGATTTGTATTTCTTTAGGAATGAGTATGATCTTTTCCCACGTTTGTTGTCTATGTGCCTTTCTTCTTCCCTCTTCATTGCTTCGAGATTTTATATTGTGTGTCTTTTTCAATTTCAAGGCATTTGCACTTTCCTGCAAATTTATGACGTATCTCTCGGCCTTGTTTATGAACAGTTCGGCCACAGAGAAGTGTAATTTGCGTAGGCGAATGGGTTGATCTCATCCTTGATGGCTCCAGAGTTTTATGTCGTGCTTAGAGAGGTCTCCCCACTCCGACTGGCCCGTTTTCTTCTCGTGTTTCACGGTTTCATCGTTACACTTAAATCTCCCATCCGTCTACAGTTCATGTTGGAGTAAGGCATGAAGCAGTCATCCAGCGTTGTTTCCTTTTCCAAGTGACAAGTCAGTTGTCTCAGCACCATTTATTGAGTAGTCCATCTTTTGAACACTTGTTAGAAATGACAGCTTTATCTGGACTTGGATGTTAAACGTCCCACTTAGTGACATCTGTGTCCCCGCTCTGAGCTGGGATTTGGGGCTCTTCACACATCCTGTGGGAGCTCCTGGGCTGTCCAGTAAAAGTTAGGTACTGAAAGGTGAGGAGACGATGCAGAGGGGCAGGCTCAGGAACCACTGAAGTTCAGGTGGCCGTGACTGCAAGTGAGCTCCGGGGCTACGGCCTGACTCCTCCCGTTCCCACGCTCTCCCGTGAGTCACACACCACACCGACACCCACCACCCAAGGCTGACAGTGCAGCTGAGCTGTAACGATGCTGATGGGGGGAGGGGAGATTTGTTTTCCAACAGCTAGGTTTCTGTGCTGTTTGCCTGAGCCTTGTAATAGGCAGTAGTGTGCTTTCTTCTACCAAATCTTAGGGAGAACATAGAAGCAGAGAAGCCCTTCTACTTAAAAATGGTCTAGGCAGGGGTGTCCAACCTGCGGCCCACGGGCCACATGCCGCCCAGGATGGCTGTGAGTGCGGCCCAACACAAAATCGTAAATTTACTTAAAACATTGGGAGATTTTTTTTTGTAATTACTTGTCGCAATGTATTTAATGTGTTGCCCAAGACAACTCTTCTTCTTCCAGTGTGGCCCAGAGACGCCAAAAGGTTGGACACCCCTGAGAGCTTCCTTTGCCCCTTCCTGCAGTGGGCCCTGAGATCTCTGCCCTGACCTCTGAGACTTAGAGAACACAATGTGCAGACACTGAGCCTGAGAGCTCTAAGTACAAAAATAAAATAAAAAAAACTAATGTACCAAGAAGAGGCCCTGCATCTGTAAGATTGGTGAGGGCACAGGCGTGAGTACCCCAAAGAAAACAAGCATAGAGCTGACTATTCATGGTTGCCTGCTCACTACCAAGGACAGGAAATTTCAGATTCCCTCCCAGGGAAAAACTCCCAAACCTTGGATGGCAAGTTATGGTTCCCTCCGCCTCCCCCTCATCCCCACCCCCTACTCCTTACCTCCACATCCAACCCCTATCCCCCACAATGCCCCCCACGTGCTTTGGAGCAAGTGATTTTGTATAAAAAGGCTCCTCTTGATATAACTGGTGTTTCTCTTGTTCTTCAGCTTTCTGATGGCCTGAGAGAAAATTTGCTTCAGGACATTCCTTAGTTAATGATTCAGGCATCACCTGAACAGATCGATGGAAGTAGCAAAGCACTATTGCATGTATATGGTGTCCTTGCATGTTCCAAGGACACAGCTGTCCAGAAGAATTCTTACCAGTGGTCAGGAGAATTTGCATTCCCTCTAAAGCCAAGCTCTCAGAGAAGCTGTGTGCCAGGCTAAGGACTAATGGAACCCTCCTGGCCCATCCCCCCACCTTGCTCTCTGCAGCGCAAAAGCTAAATCAGTAGCTTTCTTGCTCTTTCCTCTCATAGTACAGTGAGGCATTTTGCTTACTGTTAACTCAGAGAATGCTCGTATAGTGTGGGTTAAATATGCTAAGAAAGTGATCTTTATTCTTGGGTTTGGAAAATAACTGAGTCACTTTGGGCAGGTCTTTGATGTTTTCAGATACGCGAGGAGTAGAATTTCTAGATCCCTATTTTCCAGACTAGCAATTAAAGAAAGTTAAACTGTTTTTTTAGTGCACAAATGCATAGAGAAAGGACTGGACAGATACACACCACACCAAAAAGGGAGACATCTGGGAAAAGGAATGGGAGGCATGGAAAAGCAAATAGTTAGTTGTGTTCTTGTGTCTATCTTCTTTCCAGTGGGAATGTGTTTTTATTACATAATTGGATAATAAAACGTTAAAACAAATTTTATTCTAGTCACAAGCATGCTTTCTGTTATGGCCCAAACAACAGAAATAACCCACATCCTTCTGTTCACTTAGAGAGTTTATCATACCCTGCCTCTTTAAAGCACTTTTTCAGATGCAGCTTCTTTTGCAAGTTTAATTTTTTTAATACCCTGCTTGCTTGCTGATTGGAAATGGACACAGCCCTTCCTAGGACCCTGGATCCCATGGCCCGTGTCTAAGGCACACCTCTCCCCAGTACTGCAAGGTTGGGAATCCTGCTCGGTGAGCCCTCATTAGAGCCAAGGGCATTGAGTGGCCATAAGGCTTTTTCTTCAAATGATGTTGAAGAGGATGAAGCACCCACACTCACTGGAGAGGGCCCCTCTAGACTGAGAAATGACTGTGTCCCCACCCAGAGCCTCATCCTGGTCAGCCCGGCACGGTACCTCCCTGCCAGGATGATCGTTGCCCTTGCAAATTTACCTAACCTGCTGACCACCTGGGTGGCAGTCACTATTGAACCAGCTAAAGTCTGAAATTCTCTAGATCCTTGACTAAGGTTCAGTTTAGACAAAAAGAAAAAGCAGGGGGAAGAGCCATTTAAAAGGGAATGCTTCTTGATTTCATTTTTTTTCTTTTTTTATTTGATGAGCTAAGTTGTTCCTCCTTCAGTGGCTAGGGACAGATATTCCTTGTGTTTTCTTTTGCCTTAAATATTGAACTGAGCTCGACCTTCTTCCAGGGTAGAAAATTAGCTTGTTAACATTGGATACCGAGTGTGCCACAAAGTACACTAAAATACTTCAAATCGCTTCTAACATGAAACAAGGCCCAAAGAAATAAATACTCTAAATCAAGAACGAGGTTCTCCGAAGATACCTCGCGTTTCAGTAACTCTTCATGACTTTTTTATTGCAAGGTTAGAGTCAGCCAAAGACATGGAAATAGATGTTTGATTAACACACCGCATGGGGATTAAAGTATCACTCCAGGAGACAGAATCCGAGAGGTGAAAATACCACACTTGCCGTTACACCACAGTGGGGCAGGTAGAGGGCAGGGCGCTGAGCCTGGACCCGTTTTCTTTGTTTCCTATCCTTAGAGGACACTTTGGATTGCCTTTTGCCGTCGGGTCTATAGTTTCTCTTCAAGTTTCTTAAAAATCTCAATCACTAAAAATAATAATAATAATACTGTGGCTCCAATATAGCTCAATAGAGATGACATATACTTGTGTACCACAGCGGGTTTCAGACAAAAATGTGACCCCAGGAAATGGGCCTGCCTCGTTAGAGCAGCTATGATAATTAAACATTCAAACCATATATGAGCCAGACGGAGTGTGGGCACTATACCGCAATTACAGCTGCTGACGACAACCATTCACGTTAAATATTATTATCCGCACTTACAGCCAAGCAAGAGACAGCCGATGTTCAAACCCAGGTTTGCCTGGTTCCCAAGCCTGGGCTCTCATAACCGCCATTCAGACAACGGCCCCGTGTGTGGTACACCTTCAGCGGCAAACTGCTTATTCCTGTTCATTTTAATACAGTTCCATGATGTGCTTGACCAGGCATTTAAATGTCTGGTTTCATTTTTAACCTCACTGACATGGTATAATACAATAATAAGGGGAGTGGTTGGTCTTGTACATCACGGTAATAATAGTGATTTTTTTTCTTCTTTAGTCACCAGCCAAATACCTCCTTCCCGAGGTGACGGTGCTTGACTATGGAAAGAAATGTGTGGTCATTGACTTAGATGAGACGTTGGTGCACAGCTCATTTAAGGTAAATCAGCGTGGACAAGCCATCCATGGTCTCTGCTTGGGACACAATTGGATGAAAGCTGGTGGTTATTAGTGTGTGGCTTAATTGTGCGTGAAGAAATCCCAAGAACAGTTGTTTATTAACTCAGGTGAACATTAACTCAAGCAGTTGAATATTAACATAATTAGTTTGGGGGGAAAATGCTGGGCTGTCGCTATTACTGAGACCTCACTCTTATTTATGAGACTGGAGTTTCCAGCACTTTAACCCCTGCGGGAATGCTCTTCGGGTGGCTCAAGGCAGTGCCCCAGGGCCCCAGGACACTCCTGCTTGTTTGCTGCGGTAACCGGGGGTGCCGTAGGTTTTATTGGGAGGGGCAGGAGAGGCACCGTTAAAGCTATCCTGGAAGTTTTCCCAGACCAGTTTTTGAAAAGATGTTCAACGCCAAAGAAGCCTCCCCAAGTTACAGCAGCTGAACCGAGTCAGCCGTTTATTTTGACTATTTTCATAATAAGAGTTTGCTGGGGGTTTTGAAGCTCCGCAGCTTAATGCATATCCACCTGCGAGACTTCCCTCCTGAAGGGTTCCGGGCTTCCATGGTGTCAAGGTGAGCATCGGATGGTCTTCCTTCTCTCCGCTCCCTCTTTCTCCCTCACCCCATCAGGGTAGTAGCAAAAATTAATTACAAATCACCAGGGGACCTCCCTGCAGAACCGCTGTAATGACATTCTTAAGAAATGAGTTAATTAACCATTTTCCATTTTTTGAAATGGAGAAAATTATCTCAGAGAGGCAAATGACGAAAACCTTTGGAAACGGGGTTCGTGCTCTGGAGAGAAGTAGCGGGTGTGTAGGGCCCTGGTCCCACTTGCCTTGGGGTATTTCTGGTGATGGAACGGCTCTGCTGTCGCTGGCCAGTTAGACCAAATTCCTCTTTGAATCTGCATCCCTGGGCCCCCTTACTTCACCGAGAGACACGAAAGGCACCCTCCGTGATGGGGTATGGGTCTCTGTGAACCACAGTCATTCATTCCCTAGTGGTTGTATGGGGACTGGAAGAGCCATCAGGTCTGGAGACTTTGATGACAAATTCTTTTTTCCTTGTGCCTGCTCTCACTAAGCAGAGGCCTTCGTTGGCAGGACAAGGCCAGGTGCTTGTCTTTGAGTCCTGGGGAGTGCAGGAGGGGCCACTTTTACCTTGAGTGTTGAGAAACAGCCTGTCTGGCCACTGGGGCATGCGGTGCCACCCCATTCCCCAGTACTTCGAGGGCCCTTCGGGACCAGCACAGGGGCTGCAGTGGCCTCGGCCCAGCTCAGCTCTGAAAGGCACAGAAAGCCACGCCCTCCCCCCCAGCCCCGCCACGCAGAACTTTTTCAAGTCCCTCTGGAGGGAAGCCCTTTAGAGCAAGAGTCATTTGCTGTGACAGCTTCCCCGCAAGCAGTCTGGGAGTGAGGGCCATGCTGGCCAGACTGCCCAGGGTCACTGAGGGCTCCTGGCTCCAGATGCAGGGCCTTGGCAGCCCATGGCATCTCTGGGGCCTGCTCACTGGGCATTAATAGAGCAAGCTGAGGTGAACAGCATCTTCTCGTTTCTTCCTGCCCCGGCCTGCCTACATTTGCAAGTCGAATGTGCTTTGTTGATCGGTCTTTAATGCTCTGGGCGTTTCAAAGCCCTTTGAGAATCCAAAAGCTGTGAGCCTCTCCCCTTGAATGTGTACAGCTAACTGCACAACTCACAGGCCCACGGACCCAAGTTTGGGACCTGGCTTTGGCACGCAAGGCCTCCTTGATACCAGCGTGTGACAGTTGAAAATGGGTGCTTGCCCTGAGCTGGGGAACGAACCATCTGAGAGTTTCTTCCTCCAGCCTCCCTTTGTTTTTCAGCATGATTCTGTATTTTAGTTGTGAACTTGTTTTAGTGGTGAACCCACCCTTGGCCTTCCAGCCATAGAAGTGAGTAAACTGTTAAACCCCCGATGCTCTAGTGCTTGCTTAGTGATGATTCTACGATCTCGTAGAAATGTGTTCCACGTCTCTTCTGATCACAGAAGAACGTGTGTCTGTACAGTCATGGGCTTAAAGGCAGACCCCAGTTCAGGGTCTGACGAGATTCTGTTCTCAACACCCCTGCACAGTGGCTGCTACACACAGTCTCTGTTCCTGCGTCTCTCTCCTGCTCGTCCCTCGGGTTTGCAGCCGATGATTCTCTCAGGCCTGTTCATTTGAGTGGTTTTCTATCTAATTTGTGGAAACCCAGTTAGAAGCATAGGTGAGTCTCCATCCCTGAGAACCTAGTGACCGCTGAAGAATCGTATTTGAATGTTAAACATCACTGACGCTGTCAGCCTTATCGCAAATAGCCAGCAGTTCCTGAGTGCGCTGGGTGTGTTTGCGTAGACCAGAGTAGGCTAGGGTGGCTGGAAACCCTGGACGCTCAGGACTGGTTGGGGCCAGGGACACTCATGAGCCCCATCCCAGGAGCTATGGAAGAAAGGAGAGACCGGGGTCCCTGAGAGGAGGGGCCTGCCCGAGGTTGTGGCGTGTGGCCTCTGACTTCACTCCCACAAGTCCTCGGCCCTGCTTTGTGTCCCTGGACTGAGCATCTCCTTCCCATCTCCTTCCCATCACTGCCACAGGCACGGGTGGGCCCAGTACTCATTATTGCCCCCAAGTAGCCTTGTCCTCCGGGACCGTGGGCTCTCATCGCCTCCCCCTGCTGGCCAACCGTGCTTCCCTGTTATCCTAGCAGGGCTTTAGGTGAGTGCTAGAGCTTCTGAGGAGCCCCATTCCCTAGCCAGGCTACCCCACCTTTTGTGGTTGACGCCCTGGGGCAAAGGTCAGTGATGAAGAGGTTGAACCAAGCTGCTGAAAATGTAACGATATTCAGAACAAAAAAATAATGTGCTTTTCTGCTTGTGCTTATTTTAAAGAACCCAGGCATGCTTCAGCACCCTCCTGAACCATTTTTTCTGATAATAAAAACATTGGTCCAGGAGAGCTTTTTTCTTGCTAAAGTTCCCGATGTTATTTCATCCTTTCGGATGTATTAATTATAGTTTCTTTTCTCTCCAGCCTATTAGTAACGCTGATTTTATTGTTCCGGTTGAAATCGATGGAACTATACATCAGGTAAGAAATCAAAGCTAAAGCTGAGTTCCAATTAGCATTTTTTAGTGATTACACTTCTTCTGAACTTTTTTTCTAAATTCCCATTCCAGTAATAATCTCATCACTGAGTCAAAAGGAAGCAAACTGTAAAATAAATACAATGGTTTTCTGCTGTTTTCTACTCGTGAATTTGTTCTGTACTGAGTTTATGAGGAAAACTATAATCTATTTGTAAATACTATGTGGTTGCAATTTCTAGTAGTTCTTTGATGTGACTCGGACTTTTAGAAGTTTCCGTATCCCCCACGGGCCTAGCCTGGTGGTCTAATTAACTTCCTCATGTAATTGCTTTCGGCCACTCTCCTAGCAGGTGACGGGAAAGTGCCACAAGTCACCCACTTCTGGTGAATTCTCAGGAAAAGTTGTCCATTTCCAATGCCAGCCTCTCCGGCCTGACCTTGACTCTCCTGCATCATGTTCTCCAGGGAATTTTAGCAAAAAACCCAAAGAGAAAGGGGGGAAAGGGTGTGAGGATTTGGATCGGCAGCGTCGCATAAAGATACCGCCGTCAGCTGGCATGCATCTTTGTTCCGATTATTTTTTTCCTTATCTGCATGAAGCACCTCCGGGAATGGCTTCATTTATGAACATATTTGGAAACGCTGTAGAAAAAGCAGCCGGGGAGGCTGAAGAATGAGGGGGCCTTGGTCAGGGTTCCCACGGAGGTGATCTGGGCTCCGTCCTGTCAACCCCACGGTCTCATAGTGAGAGTCTCTGGACTGATACGTGTCCATCCCAGGAAGGGAAATCGCTTTCAGTGCCTGAGCCATAACAGGATGTCAGTAGTCTCCGGTCCCTGAGTGAAGGGTATCAGAACCGACAAGGCCTTGGAAATCAGCTAGCCCAGCCACCTCATTGTCCAGATGGGGAAACTGAGACTCAGCCAGAGAAAGTGTTGTTTGAAGGTCATACAACAGGAAGAATTAAAATGAGGCTGCCGGTCTCCTGTCCCCTGCCCAGGGCTCTTTTCCTGATATGTCAGTCCCCTTCCTCCCCTCCCAGGAAGCCGTCCCTGGAAGAGGCAGCTTCGTCCTCAGCATCGCCACACTTCAAGCTTTTAAAAGCCATCAGGGAGCCAAAACGGCAGGCACTTGGGCATTTAACATTTACAAAAACATCAACTGAATTAACTTAGCATCTGAGAAGCAGTTAAGGCTTCTGCATTTATTATCTTGGCTCGTGTTACAAAGTAATGAGACAAAGGAGAGGCTGCCCACTGACATGGCAAGAATTAGGAGAGAAATTAATACCTTGTGACTGTGAGCCTGACCCTCGAGGCCTGACCTGCTGTGGCCAGACCACTCTTGAAGGAGCCAGCCTAGCCCCCCCAGCCTCCCTCCAGACTGTTCTGTGATGCACTTGGCAATAGACACCCCAGGGTACCAGGGCTGGGATCAAAAACTCTCTCTCCTGAGGGAATGAAGCCACAGGCGCCAAGAGGAGGACCAAAGCCCTGGCGAAGGCCGTGGCCTCGTTCAAGTAATCCAGGATAGGCTGTGCAGGTCCCGATGGGCCTATTCTCGGTTACTTGCACGGGGACGCGGGCCTGGACGCCGGCATCCGGGCCCAGGACCCTCCTCTCTGCCAGAGGCACCAACACCAGAGTTCCTAAATCAGTCTCCTGCCCTTCGCATGTAGCGAAGCTTGATTTCCAAGCAGTACTCCCAGGGAGGCTGAGGACCACAGGCTGCACTGTTCCCTGCACCAAGAATCTCATGCACAAAGGGCGCACCTGGAGCTACTGCAGCCACAGGCCCTGCCCTCAGCCCCCACCCATCCTCCCACCTCCACAGAGCCCCATTGGCACCCACCCCAGGCCATTCTGCCCCTCTGGCCCCTCACTGCCCCCTCAGCCACAGACCCATGCGCGCTTCACCCTTTCCATAGGCCACGAGTTCCCCACCCAGTCCTGGCTCTCTAATTCCCCTGCCAGCAGCACACCCTCCGTGGCTCACAGCCCCTGTGTTTCCCTCTCTCACTCCTCCTGCAGGATGTCCAGCCTGCTCTCTCTGCCTTGCCCGGCCCCATGCTACTCATTCCCACCTGTCGGTCACACTTCGTCTTCAGCCACTCCTGTCCCCCATCTCTCCTCCTGATCATTGCCTCCGAAGGGCTGCTTGCACAGGGCTCAGGCCGTTCTCTAACACTCCAAGTATTTTCAGTCCAGGTCTCGTGCTCATACTGTTTCCTGCCTAGAAGCTCACTTATCCTTATCGGCCTGGTGAATTCCTATTCATCCTTCAAGATCCAGGCCAAATGTTACCTTCTGTGATTCCCTCCCCTTGAGAGAGGAATTCAGATCCCTCTGCTGGAACTCTCAGTATGCATGTTTATTTGGATATGTTTCATGTGTGTGTCTGCTCTAGACTGTGAGCCCTTTAAGGGCAAGGCCTCCACTGTACTCATTTTTGTAACGGCTTCAGGCTGAGCACAGCGCTGGGGCTCAGTGAATATGAGTTGAATTGCAGTTTAACACGTTTGATTTATTTTAGGGAAGTGGCTAATTTCGAATGGAGTTTATGCAAGTTTTAATTAGCTCTTCCTTCCCCCTACCTCCTCTGTCTTCGTTCACCAGCCTTGCCTTCTCGCCCATCTCCCTTTTCCCTCAGATTTGTGTGGGCTCCTGGGCTCCCGAGTCAGGAGCACAGACCCCCGTGCCCCTAGAAAAGGCTCCTCTTCGCCCCCTCCCACTGGGTATACCCGCCTGATGGCTCCTTCCGGGGCCTGGGATGAGGCTGGCTTCACATCCCCCGAAGCGCCCGTTTCTGCACCAAGCTCAGGCACAGTGACCTTTGTAAAGGTGTCTAGGGGCACCTTCCCAAGCCCACAAGGGAGGCTCTTCCTCTGCAGGCCTCCCTAGGAGGGAGGTGTTCCTGTCCGAGTACCCTCAGAGCAACCGCACACCTGCTGGGCCAGGCCTGGACCTCCGAAGGACACCCCCAAGCCATGGCCCGGGTTCCCATAGAGCCTGACCCAGAGAACATGCCGAGAAACACATCTGAAATGAGAGAATTGTTTCCCACAAAAAGGGCACAACCCTTCCACTCGCTGGTCCTGAAAATCCCCAGGCCCCTCAGGACCTTGGTCAGCTTTCCCTCCTCCCTTGGGAGGGGCGTCTGCACCAAACTCAGACCTGGAGCCCAACCTCAGGAGTGTGTCTGGTGTGAAGTGGCCCGCACACAGACCCCAGTGGCCAAAGGCAGGAACCGTTTTAGGAAACCCTCCTACACCGGTGTTTGGGCCCCTGGCCACCCCCGGTAGCTGCTGTACCTGACCGGCTTGCTGCCTCGTGCCATTGCAGGTGTACGTGCTGAAGCGGCCACACGTGGACGAGTTCCTCCAGAGGATGGGGCAGCTCTTCGAGTGTGTGCTCTTTACTGCCAGCTTGGCCAAGGTGAGTCCTGCTCCCAGGCCAGAGCCCTCAGCCCCTCCACCCCTGCCCCGGGTCTATCAGACGGCCCTTTGCTAAGGGGGGGAAGAGCTGTTTCTATGGTGACACATTCCCACCCCAAATGGGGTGGATGCAGGCCATGTGCACAGCACCAGCCTGAAAGGCTTCTGGGTTACCATGGTGACAGGGAACACTTGGAACAAATGCTCCATGAAGTTGCTGCATGCAGCTCCCTGAAGCTGGTTGTCCACAGAGCAGGAAATCACGAATGTGTCCTGCCACACAAGACAAGTCATCTGTTCGCTGGCAACCAAATGCTAGAGGTTCCTGGGTCAGCATATACAGGTTTAGGGGGCACCCACGTGCCTGGGCCGGCCCAGTGAGAGTTCTGCCTGCGCTAATGAGTCTGTAATCTCAGGCAAGTTGCTTCACTTCTCGTGCCTCAGTTTCTTCTATTAATTGGGGATAACTTCATCTCCCTCATGGAGCGGGTCCAAATAATGCACGCAAAGGGCTGAGCATAGCGCCTGACTCACTCAGCAAGTATTCGTGGATGCCTGCTGCGTTCCACATGCTGTCCTGGGCATTGTCACATGGGACGTGCTCCCGGTGCCCATTGTTTATTATCATAATTATTAATGATGATAAAATAATTCACACCTCTTTTGGCCCCGTAGCTTGGTATGAATCTCTGACCCAGAGACTGACCACACAGAGTAGTTTCTTTGCCCTCTCCCGCCGTCTAAGGGAATTAGCAGGTTCATGGCCCCGCATGGTTTAGTCTATCCGTTAACAGGTGCCTGTGCATGCAGGGTGGACAGGCAGACCCCGCTCCTCAGAGAAGAACTTTGCCAGGACCATTTTGCAAACCCAGGCTCTGATGGGGCCAACACCATCCGTTTCTTGATGGCCCCGTCAGAGTCTCCATGGGCACCTCAGAGACGCTGAGTGGCCCCAAAGAAGAGCTTCACGGAGCCCAAGTTAGCCGTCTGTCTGTCTCAGACCTGCTCCGAGGGCTCACATGCAGCTCCCTCCCCCAGGCTCTGGGTCCGGATGGCTCCCTTCTCTGCATGTTGGGCTCTCTGACTCCCAAGTTCCCAGATGTGCTGCTTTACCAGCCTGGGCATTCCTGGTTTGGGCCATCTCTTTGTTACAGCCAAGGTGAGAGAGAACCTCACTGGCACCACATTCTGCCAGGCTCGTTGCCATGCCTTAAAGCATGGGCCGGTAGAAATGGATGCCAAAATCTGGGCCTTCCTCTTGCGGCCGAATAGTGAACGTGGCCTCAGGGAAGACATCATCTTCCCCAGTACGCAGTCTTTTGGGTGAATGGTACCAAGCCCATTGTATTCCATTGCCCGGCTCTTCTGCCAGTGCCCTGGGGCACCAAGGAGCCTGATACCCAAAGAAATGATGAACAGCAAGACTGCACCAAAGTCAGGGCAGTGAACGTTGCTTTTTTTTCCTTTGGCAAAATTGGAAACATTCCTCCTTGGCGTTGTCCCCAGCACCCTCTTAAACATCCTTGTTCAATCTCTTTTCCTGGGCTGCTCCCACCTGCCCCTCCATCTGTCTCCCCAGCCCTTCTCTCGCTGCTCCTCCAGCCTGGCTCAGCCTTCCAGCCTCTGTCCTCCCTGATGCACAGGTTGTGTTGACAGGTGGGCGCTCCCCAGTGCTTGGCTCTGGGCTCAGTGCCCAGCCAGCACGGTTGGCACAGCGACCTCCTGGCCCACGCCCAAGGGCCACCGGGAGCCCAGAGCTGACTGTCAGAGCCCTTCCATGTCTGTGTTCCGCCCTTGGTTTCCTCCATTCACTTGTCCACCCAGCATCGACGTAGCACCCACTGTGGGGCAACCACTGTGCTGGGCCCCGGGGATGCAGCGGAGAACTAGCGACAAAGTCCCAGGCCTCGTGAGGCTTACACGCCCCAAATTCACCTCCGTGGCCTGGAGCCCCGAGCCTGAGACTCTCCCTTGAGAGATGCTTGCCACCACCAGCGTTAATGATTTGAGGAAATCAGTCATCGTTCCTATTTAGAATGAGCCCCCTCACCCACCCACGTGGCACTTGGCCGCCTTCACCAGCAGAAAACTGCAGTGCCCTGAGCCCCCACCACACTTGGTCCACAGAAGTGCAGCCTGCTCTGGGCTCCGCCTCCTAGCACTGCTGGCATCTGCTTGGCACTCCGGCCGCCGTGCCCTCCCAAACCACCAGTCTTAGTTACTTCTGGCCTCCAGGGCAGAGTCTCAGGTCCCTGGTGACACCTGGCTGTGCCCCTCCCTTGTGTCTTGGTGCTGAAGCCTGGCCTCACATCGGGGCTGCAGCTGCCACTCTCTTGCCTCCCATCCAGACACTCAGTCTGGTCCAGTCTTTTGGATATCTTCATTTATGAAGATTTTCCCTTTATGTATTTATCCATTTCAGCCTGCTTTGGGGAAAATCCCCCAGGCCATGGGAGAGGGCCAGGCAGGATGATCCCCAACCGCAATCTGGGCTCAAACTCCCTCCCATCAACTCCCAGACTTCGAGTAAACGGAGTGGGTGTCTGGGCCCATCCTGAGACAGCCAGGGGCTGGCCGGGCCCAATTGCCTAGAGCACCTCTAGAGAGCAGTGTGGCCTCATGCCACTCAAGCCAAACTAAAAGTCAGCTCATGGGTTCACTGATGAAACTGGGGTCTGCCGAGCCCCTGCTATGGGGACCGTGGGGTCGGCACTCCGCAAGGTGCCGGAGCTGTTGGTGCACACGACAGGCAAGGCCTGGGCCCTGGCAAGTGGAGGGGAGAGAAAGCCATCCCACGTGGTGATGGGCTCTGTGAGGTGGCAGAGTAGCACCCAGAATGGAAGATGCAGGAGGATTCTCGATGGTTGGTGAGGGACGCCAGGACCTGAGAGACGAGGTTCCAGGAGAGGCTCATGCAGAGAGCTGGGGAGAGACTGTTCCACGCAGAGGGAACCCTTGTTCTGACTGTTCAAAGCCCACGGGGCTCACATGATTCGAGGTGGAGCGGAGAGGTCCCAGAAGCCACGCAGCTGCAGCCATAAGGAGGTGCGGCTGAGAGGCGTGCGGGCATATGCCAGGTGAGGGGCTGGGAGGGAGGCCCAGGGAAGAGCGAGATGCTGGAGGCTCGCCCGACTCCCAGGCCAAGGTGACGTGACAGTGCAATAGAGAGAGGCAGGTGGGCTCAAGATATTTCTGGAGATGGAACTGACGAGGATTTCCAATGGGTCGGACGTGAGTAGTGAGAGAAATGGAAGAGTCCAGGGTGTCTCACACACACGGAGAAAAGAAAATAACCAGGACCCTAAAATCTCCCTTGATTTAAATCTCTTTTTAGAAGAGTAAGCTGCATTTGCGGCAGTAGGCCCATTCTGGGCCCTCCCAGGTGCCCAGCCTTCATTGTGACGCCTGCTTTCCAGTATGCAGACCCTGTCGCTGACCTGCTGGACCGCTGGGGAGTGTTCCGGGCCCGGCTTTTCCGAGAATCCTGTGTTTTCCACCGTGGGAACTACGTGAAAGATCTGAGCCGCCTTGGCCGGGAGCTGAGCAAAGTGATCATCGTAGACAACTCTCCTGCTTCGTACACCTTCCACCCTGAGAACGCAGTGAGTAGCTCCCAGAGAGAGGATGCGGGGCTCCATCAGAGCTCTGTCTGGCTGGGCGACTTCTGCTTTTGTCCCTTCAAGCACTGCTGCCAGGTTTCTTGGCCTTCTCCTTGGTGAAATCCCAACTCTGCCACTTAGCAGCCGCATACTCAGCAACTCAGCAGCTTAGCAACTCAGGTTATTCACCTCCCTGAGCCTCAGTTGCCTCATCTGACAAATGCAGGGCCTTAGGAATGCTGGTCTCACGGGGTTGTTGCAGGGCTCCAGGTGGCAGGGCATGAAGAGCGGTTAAAGCGGTGCTTGCGGTGGGTAAGCGCTCCGCGAGCCTGCCTCTTCGCACTTTGAGTATTGTTACCAAGAAGTGTTCCATCACACACCTCCTGGAGCTGGCTGCTGCCCAGGACTTCTGACCCCTGTAGACATCTTCAACAGAAGTATTTCTTCCCCTGGTCAGGTAGGCTCCATTGGTTGGAGCATCATCCCTGCACACCAAAAAGGTTGCAGGTTCGATTCCCAGTCAGGGCACATACCTAGGTTGCGGGTTAGGTCCCAGTTCAGGGTGCGTACAGGAGGCAATGAATCCGTGTTTCTCTCTCAGATCAATGTCTGTCTCTCTCTCTCTCTCTCTCTCTCTTTCTCTCTCTCTCCTTTAAACATCAATAAACATATCTTCAGGTGAAGATTAAAAAAAAAGTAATTCTTAAATAAGAATGAATAAAACACTTTAAAAGGTCTTCAGATAAGACTGCCAGCCTTTACTGCCTCATAATGATGTGTAAAAAGTATACAATGGGAACATTTCCTACATAAAACTCCCCGGAGTGTGGCAGCTCTCGGTGTTACGCACTGGGTGCAGCATGATACTCAGAACGACCCTTTCCGCCCTGTGCCTCCGCAGGGAGAGCGGTCAGCCAGGCCCAGGTTAGCCACTGATGCCCCAGCAGCAGCCACCACACCAGGCCCTCAGACCCAACGGAAACTGACACAGGGGTTTTTTCTTGAGCCCAGAACTCGGCTGCTCCCCTTATAATATGAAAATGAGTTCAAACTAGATTCCGTTAGTGTATGATCATTATTTTAATAAAGCTTTAAATTTATTATGTGTAAATGTTTATTTCAATGAGTTAATCAAATGCAACATGATGCGTTTTGTAATATGTCTCTAACAGATAAGGATTAGTTTTCCATATAATCACAGTTCAGTTATCCCTGCTGACAAAATTAACAGTTTCTTAAAGCTAATATCCAGACTATGTTCATATACTCCTATTATCTCAAAATGTTTTTTTTTATTTTATTTATTTATTTTTAAAGAGGGGAAGGGAAGGAGAGAAACATCCATGTGTGGTTGCCTCTTGAGCGCCCTCTGCTGGGGACCTAGCCCACAACCCAGGCATGTGCCCTGAGTGGGAATCGAACCAGCGACCTTTTGGTTTGCAGGCCAGCACTCAATCCACTGAGCCACACCAGCCAGGGCTTGAAATGTTTTCTTACATTTGGATTGTTCGAATCAGAATCCAGACAAAACATCTGGTTAATATGCCTCTTCATTCTTTTATAATCTTAACACTTCTCCTTCCCCTTGCCTGTTGTCTTTCATGCCTGTGTTTGTTGAGGAAATTCTGGTTATTTGTCTCATAGAAATTTCCTACACTCCGAATTTGCCTAATTGCGCTTCATGGTGGTAGTTAATGTGTTTTCCTAGCCACCATATTTTCTTTTTTGTTTAAAGTATATTTTATTGATTATGCTATTACAGTTGTCAAATATTTTTCTCCCCTTTATTCCCCTGCATTCCCCCCTCCTTAGTTCATGTCCAGGGGTCGTCCATATAAGTTCTGCCCCCATGTTTTCTTTAATGATGAAGTTCGATCGCTACTGCTGGATTAGATACCATGTCAGGAGACACATAATGTCGGCTTGTCCCACTTTCAAAGACTTTAAATTCCTCTTTGGATTCAGGTGGTGTCCACCTGATCTGTTCATTTTCAAGTTCCCCGTCACCCTTTCACCTAAAAATGTAAGCCATTGCTGATCATTGCCCACATCCACAGTTTCATTAAGAATTGCAAAATGCTGATTTCTAAATTTTATTCTTTCTGCATTTGTTGGCGGGCATTCTAATTTTTTTAAACGAAACTTGCCCTCATTGACTGCTTCGTTACCCTAAAGTTCAGTCTGAATGTTTGAAAAGAAAAGGCAGGATAAAATCTGGGTTCTTTTTCTCTAATTCTGCAAATTCAGGGGAACGAGCTGGTGCTCTAGCAACTTCCAAAAGTAACCCGTGACTTTTTGTTTTAGACATCATCATCATGGATTCATGGATTTTTTTTTTTATCGTTTGATTTAATCCATGTATTATTCTTTTGTATGCTTAAATCTTCACCTTTGGCCAGGGGACACCCTTCCAATCACAGTGTAGTCTTTGATAGCTCCCTGCTTTTGGACACGACAGAAGTTCCAGGCTTACCTTGTCCATTTCTTTCTTTTTTCTTAATGACTATACAGTGGCTTCCATCTGTACAGCCGTTCACCTCATCCATTTCTGGCTTCAGCCCTGTAGTCAGCCACGTTTCTGTGGAGCCTGGGCCTATTCGTGGAGGTGGTTCAGAGAGCACAGTTTGGCAGCAATCTTGTTGTTCCTGGGAGGGACATCCTTTGTATTTAGCCCTTCCTACTGGACAGAGCTGAAAAATACATATTTTTGAGGTGAAAACTAAATGACAAATTCACATGAGTTTTCCCAATTCAGTGTGATAACAGTGCTTATTTAATTTCTGGTTTTGTTTGTTTGTTTTGCTGTTCCTCTCAGACGGAAAGTCTTAATTCCTGAAGATACTAACATCATTATGTGTTTGATTTATTCTACAGTAAGTGTGTAATAATTTCAAAATAGCAGTACTAACATCATTACGAGTAAGACAATTGGATGCATTCATGGTTTTTTGGAGAAATGTACAGACAACACTATCTTTTAAAATTACTTGGAATGATTCTCTGTGGTCATGTCAACAACTTTATACACACTGAGCTCATTTTTATTGCTTTTTTCCCTAATGATGGGATTTTATTTCAGCCACGTCGTTCATTTGCATGGTTCCAACATCAGAACTGTCAACAGAGATCCATGCAGACGAGCCTTGTGCCGTGCTGGCCTCTCCCCACTTCCCCTCCTTCCTCCCGCAGTACTTGATTTTTGGTGTTCCCTACCTTGTTTATTTTTCCTAATGACCTAGCAAATTGTGTCTCTAAGCAGTCTTCAGATCTATAAAAGGATCAACTGCTACTTTTAAACTTTTAATTTCCCCAAACCACTCACCCCTCCATCTAAAACTCAGGAAAAATCCGGTCCTTGGCCCATGGCTTCAGGATGCCCTGAAATCTTGCATTTCTCCTTTCAACCGTCCATGCTAAGCCTGGGAGGAAGTTCCCCTCTTCTCTTTGCCTCGCAACTTGGCACAGTCGCCCCAAGTGGACCCTCACATCCCCCATCCCTAGGCTCCCTGGAGTCCGCGGTGGTCAGGAGCCTGCACAGTCGCCCCAAGTGGACCCTCACATCCCCCATCCCTAGGCTCCCTGGAGTCCGCGGTGGTCAGGAGCCT
>VMDR010003301.1:0-74208 GCA_007922815.1 Macrotus californicus
CCAACTTCTTTGGGACTCTCTGAGCTTCCTGGACTCCCTAGAAGTCTATTTCCTTTGCCAGATTGGGGAAGTTCTCCTTCATTATTTGTTCAAATAAGTTTTCAATTTCTTTCTCTTCCTCTTCTCCTTCTGGCACCCCTATGATTTGGATGTTGGAATGTTTAAAGTTGTCCCAGAGGTTCCTAAGCCTCTCCTCATTTTTTTGAATTCTTCTATCTTCATTCTATTCCAGTTGAATGTTTCTTTCTTCCTTCTGCTCCAAACCATTGATTTGAGTCCCAGTTTCCTTCCCATCACTGTTGGTTCCCTGTATATTTTCCTTTATTTCACTATTCACAGCCTTCATTTTTTCCTCTAATTTGCAACCATATTCAACCAATTCTGTGAGCATCCTGATTACCAGTGTTTTGAACTGTGCATCTGATAGGTTGGCTATCTCTTCATCACTTAATTCTATTTGTTCTGGAGCTTAGATCTGTTCTTTCATTTGGGCCATTTTTTTTTTTTTTTTTTCCTCAGCACACCTGTTATGTAGTAAGGGGCAAAGCCTTAGCTGTTCACCAGGGTGGGGCAACCCACATTGCTGTGTTGTGATGCTATATGTCGGGGAGGAGTTGAAGAGGGAACAGTGCCACTTGCTCCCCTATCTGTCAGTATTCAGTCACTTCCTCCACTACCCACAATCAAATCGGGCCCTTCTGGTGCTGATTTCCAGGTGGATGGGATTGTGTATGTTCTAGAACCCTGTGGGTCTCTCCAACAAACTCTCCAGTGAGGCTGGGAGTTTCTCTCGCTGCCCCCTCAACCCCAACAGGTGTTTCAGTCAGGGACTTTGAAGCTTTATATCCCCATATTGGACCCCTGGGTTGCATGGTCTGTCTCACTACCCAGTTGTTCCTCCCGGTTTATCTGCACGCAAATGTGGGAGCACCCCCTCTGCCAGCCGCAGCCTTGCCTGGTCCCCAAGTCGCCATCTTGCCAAGAGTCCTCTCCACCCCGGCTGCCTGTCTCTGTCCCACCTACGGGTCTGGATGATTGTTTCCTCTTTAATCTTTGGTTGTCAGACTTCCATACAGTTCTGTCAGTTCTGGTTATTTTTTGTCAATTCTGGTTATTTTTTGTTTTTCAATTTGTTTTTGTCCTCCTTTTGGTTGTACGGGGAGGCAAAGTGTATCCACCTATGCCTCCATCTTAGCCGGAAATCTCATGTTTCTCTAGAATTACATATTTCTGTTCCTTATATTCTCACCACTCTGGCCCAGCCTCCAGAAAACAGTAACATCAGCTTTCTTCCTGTTTGCGGCTGTTATTTCCAAGTTCCCTGCAGTTACTTCACAGTGACTCAAGCTTCTTAAATGTGTGACCCAGCTACCCTGCTTGTAGCTGTCCCATTTCAAACACCCAGAGAGCATCTATGTTGGCAACACGCCTTCACTCACAGCCACACCCATACCTGTCTTTGTGTGGCAGACTCTTCCAGGCAAAGGATCTCAAAAAACAATGAAGTCATTGAAGCTGTACTGTTATAACCTGGGCTCACCATAGCAAACTCACTGGGATTCAAGTGGGGTCATGGTGGCTGGTGCAGGACTAACCCCCGTGAAGGCAGATGACTACACAAAATCCCAGCTCTGACTTGGGTTTCGGGCAGAAGCTTGATGACTCCTAGTTATAAGACAGAGCCTAACAGTTCTTGGTGGGGAAGGGAGAGGGGAACACAGCCTTCCCAATGTAGTTTGTTTCTTTGCCTAATAAGAAGTTATTACTTAGGATAAGTTTGATTTCTGCTTTCATTTCTGTGCCTGCATCAACATAGAAGACTAATTCTTTATTTTTACTTTTCTCCACAACTGGAAAACGAGACAAGAATTAAATAGGTTGATGGAACAAAAGAACACTAAGTGGAGTCAATAATGAAACAATACTGTTTGTTGGCTTGTTTTAATCAATTTTTAATGTCAGTTTCTCTAAGCCTCTGTACATTCCACTTTCAACATCCGTGAGTAAAGCTGGAGATTTTTTTTGTTCATTTTCCTTCTGAAAATAAATTTCTCTCAATCCATTACACCACTATGTTGAGTGAAAAAATACTGAGTGAAAAAGGAAGATGCTTTTGCTTGAAATTAGCCACCCACCCCACCCCCCAAAAAACGTTGGGGAATCTAGAATTGATTTTGCTCCTGGCAAAATATATTTTTGCTATAGTTGTGCGAGGAGACTGGTAGATAAACATTTAATTTGGAAATAACAGAGCTGGAAGGATTAAGTGTTCTGTGGTCCTCTCACAGAATCCTCAGTTTCAGTATCACCTCCCAAGCAATGAGGATTTCAGTGGACAGCTAAACATCAAGAGCACACAAGAATACACCTGCAGCTCTGACCTTCACATTTGCCTCTGTGGCTCGACTCCCTTTTCTGCTCTCACTAAACCTGAGATGGAACTACCACAAGAGCAGTTAGAGTCCAAGGATTTTAAGCACATAGCACTCAGTATGAGGACAAAGCTAAAAGACAACTGCCACCGGGGTCTGTCACCTGGTGCACCTCGTTGAAGATAATTCTGCATGCCCTTCAGAGAAGTTCAGTCAGTGCTATATAATATGTATACACATTCAAAAGTCTCTTTTCTACTCTAACATCTTCTCTCAAAGAAAATAAAATAAAATGCACATTAAAATAATAGACCAATGCCACAGTATGCCAATTATTAAAAACAAAAACACAAGAGCCTGCAAATTCATGCTAAGGTGTCCACAGCACCTGTTACACAGCCAAACTTGTAACATTAACCATTACATTTCCGAATGCTTTAGAGTAGGGATGTCCAATCTTTTGGCATCTCTGTGCCACACTGGAAGAAGAGTTGTCTTAGGCTCTTCCGGACCAGATGGAGGTGTAGGTAGATACACTTTGCTTCCTTACACAACCAGAAAAGGGAAAACAACCAATTTAAAAACAGAAAACAACCAGAACTGCTAGAAAATCAAACGGTATGGAAGTCTGACAAACAAAAACTTAAAGAAGAAACATTCATCCAGACTGGTAGGAGGGGCGGAGACGGACAGCCAAGGAGGAGAGGATGCAGGGCAGCTGCAGGTGCACTGGATAGGCCAGGCAGCAGCTGGTTGACCAGCTGGTCCCATGTTCAAGTGCAGATAAGCTGGGAGAAACAACTGGGGAGTGAGAAAGACCACACAACCCAGGGTTCCAGCGTGGGGAAATAAAGCCTCAAAATCAATCTCTAGCTACCTTGGGGGTCACAGTAGCAGGAGAAACTAGCAGTCTCACCGAAGAGTCTATTAGAAGAGCTCATAAGATCATACAACATACACAAGCCCACCTACCCAGGAGTCAGCACCAGGGCAGCACCTGCAAGGGCACAATATGCTTGTACAAAGTGGGAGGAGTGACTAAAAGAGAGGTGAGAGCCAAGGAAGCAGCACTGTTCCCTCTCTGACCCCTTCCCCACAACCCAGTGAAATAGGCTGCCCTGCCTGGGGGAATACCTAAGGTTCCCACCCCTTGAAACGTAACAGGTGCACCAACAAGAAGAAATATGGCCCAAATGAAAGAATAGATCAAAACTCCAGAAAAAGAACTAAGTGACAAGGAGATAGCCAACCTATCACATGCAGAGTTCAAAACAATGGTAATCAGAATACTCACAGAAATGGTTGAGTATGGTGGCAAAAATGGAGGAAAAAGTGAAGCATATACAAAGTGAAATAAAGAAAAAATAGACAGGGAAGCAACACTGAAAGGAAGGAAAGCAGGACTCAAATCAATGGTTTGGAGCAGAAGGAAGAAAGAAACATTCAAATGGAACAGAATGAAGAAACAAGAACTCAAAAAAATGGGGAGAGGCTGAGGAACCTCTGGAAAAACTTTAATGTTCCAATATCTGAATCATAGAGGTACCAGAAGGAGAAGAGGAACAGAAAGAAATTGAAAACTTATTTGAACAAATAATGAAGGAGAACTTCCCCAATCTGGCAAAGGAAATAGACTTCTAGGAAGTCCAGGAAGCTCAGAGTCCCCAAGAAGTTGGACCCAAGGAGGAACACACCAAGGAACATCAGAATTACATTACCCAAAATTAAAGACAAGGAGAGAATCTTAAAAGCAGCAAGAGAAAAGGAGACAGTTACCTATAAAGGAGTTCCCATAAGACTATCGGCTGATTTCTCAAAAGAAACCTTGCAGGGGAGAAGGGGCTGGTTGGAAGTATTCAAATTTATGAAAGGCAAGGACCTACATCCAAGATGACTCTATTCAGCAAAGCTATCATTTAGAATGGAAGGGCAGATAAAGTGCTTCCCAGATAAGGTCAAGTTCAAGGAGTTCATTATCACCAAGCCCTTATTATATGAAATGTGAAAGGGACTTATCTAAGAAAAAGATCAAAAATATGAACAATAAAATGACAACAAACTCACAGTTATTAACAACTGAAACTAAAACAAAAACAAAAACAAAGCAAACAAGTACAACAAGAACAGAATCACAGAAATGGAGATCACACGGAGGGTTATCATCAGGGGGTTGTGTGGGGAGAGAGGGGGAAAATGTACAGGGAATAAGAAGCCTAAATGGTAGGTAGAAGACAGGGGGAGGTTAAGAATAGTATAGGAAATGTAAAAGCCAAAGAACTTATATATATGACCCATGGACATGAACTAAAGAGGGGGTGTGTGGGGAGGAAGTGGTGTGCAGGGCAGAGGGGAATAAAGGGGGGAAAACGGGACAACCATAATAGCATAATCAATAAAATATATTTTTTTAAAAAATTGCTTTACATGATTATATGCTCCTATGTTGGGTGCATAAATGTTTACTATGGTTATATCCTCTTGTTGGATTGTTTCTTTTATCATTATGTACTGTCCATCTTTGTCTCTTACTATACCCTTAGTCTTAAAGTCTATTTTGACAGATATAAGTACTGCTACCACAACTTTTTTTTCTTTTATATTGCAGTAAATATATCTTTACAACCCTTTACTTTTAGTCTGTGTCAATCTTTCGATCTCAGATAGTCTCTTGGAGGCAGCATATATATGGCTCCTGTTTTCTTATCCATTCACCTACCTCAGTCTTTTGGTAAGAGTATTTAAGCCATTTATATTCAAGGTGATTATTGATAGATACATGTTTTTCTGTATTTCTTTTCTTCCTATTTTTCTTCTTCTTCTTTAGCAAGCACTTTAACATTTCTTCCAGTAATAGTTTGGTGTGAACAAACTTTTTTATCTTTTGCTTCTGGGGAATCTCCATATTTTTTCTTCAATTTTATTTTTCTCTCTTTTTTTAAATTGTTTTTCAAGTACAATTGTCTCCATTTACCCACCACCACTCCCATGAACCCCAGCCATCCCTATATCCCCCTCCTCAATACTAACCACCTTTGGCTTTGTCCATGTGTCCTGTGTAAGTGTTCCTTGATGACCCTTGCCACTTTCCCCCCCTCTATTCCCTCCCATCTCCCATCTAGTTACTGTCAGTTTGTTCTTTATTTCAATGTCTCTGGTTATATTTTGCTTGCTTATTTGCTTTGTTGATTAGGTTCTCCTTATAGGTGAGATCATATGGTATTTGTCTTTCACCACCTGGCTTATTTCACTCAGAATAATGCTCTCCAGTTCCATCCATGCTGTCACAAAGGGTAAGAGTTCCTTCATTCTTTCTGCTGTGTAAGTACTCCATAGTGTAAACGTACCATAGTGTTTTTGATCCACTCATTTAATGATGGGTCACTTAGGTTGCTTCCAGTACTTGGCTATTGTAAATTATGCCTCTATGAAAATTGCAGTGCACAGGTTCTTTTGAATTGGTGTTTCAGGATTCTTAGGATTGAATCCTAGCAGTGGAATGCTGAGTCAAATGGCAGTTCCATTTTTAGTTTTCTGAGGAAATTCCATACTGTTTTCCACAGTGGCTGCACCAGTCTACATTCCCATCAACAGTGCACTAGGGTTACATTTTCTCCACAACCTCGTCAGCACCTGTTGATTGTTGATTTGTTTATGATGGCCATTCTGACCAGTGTGACGTGCTGCATCATGGGGTTTAATTTGTATCTCTCTGAGGCCAGACATGCTGAGCATCCTCTTTCATATGTCTCTGCGCCCTCTGTTTGTCCTCCTTGGAGAAGTGTCTGTTCAGGTCCTTTGCTCATTTTTTAATAGAGTTGTTTATCTTCCTGCACTGTAGTTGTGTAAGTTTCTTACATATTTTGGAGATCAAACCTTTGTCTGAGATATCATCTGAAAATATATATTCCCATACAGTTGTTTCCCTTTTCATTTTGCTGATGTTTACTTTAGGGGTGCTGAAGGTTTTCATTTTGATGAAGTCTTATTTTTTAATTCTTTCCTTTACATCTCTTCCTCTAGGGGACATACAGTGAAAATACTGCCATGTGGAATACCAGAGATTTTCCTCCCTATATTCTCCTCTAGGACTTTTACAAGGGTGTGACTAATATTTAAATCTTTTATCCATCTTGAGTTTATTTTTGTGTGTGGTGTAAGTTGGTAGTTGAGTTTCATTTTTTTGCATGTAGCTGTCCAGATGTCCCAACACCATTTGTTGAAGAGGCTATTTTTACTCCATTTTATGCTTCTGCACCCTTTTTCAAATATTAACTGACCAGAGACTTGGGTCTATTTCTGGGCTCTCTATTCTGTTCCACTGATCTGTGTTTGTGTTCTTATTCCAGTACCAGACTCTTTTCATTACTGTGGCCTTGTAACATAGTTTGAGGTCAGATATTGTGATCCCTCCAATTTGGTTCTTCTTTCTTAAAATTGCTGTGTCTATTCTGGGTCATTTGATTCCATGTAAACTTTTCATATGTTTGTTCTATATTTGTGAAATATGTCATTGGTATCTTAATAGGAATTGCGTTGAATCTATAAATTGCTTTGGGTAGTATGGACATTCTGATGATGTTAACACATTGCGTACTGCATAGAAATCTCTAAGACATATGCCAGGGACTGCACGTTTTTGGGCAAACTGCACGTTATTTAAATCATCATAACTACAGATCATAATTTACTTTAGGTGTTGTTTTTCAATAATTATAACATTTTATTTACAAAAATAATTAAACAACTAATTAAACAATTAAAGTTCCTAGTACTTTTTTAACATATGGTACTGCGTAAAACATTTTCCTCTATGAAGAGGGACCAAACAAAATTTACATAAATATCTAGATTCGCTCCTTTTTCCATGGGTGGCACAAACTCTGCAGGCTCTCGTAGGAAATTTTTTCTTTCCACTCGCTGGAATACACGCTGGGATACACGTAGGTTCATGCTGCTTCACATCACCTGACAACCTTTTGGGTGGATCTTTATGAGGTGCTCTCCTTGCACCCCCAGGGGAAGGGCTGGACAGATTTGTCTCTGGTTCCAGAGAGCCTTCACTATTGTCATCCATTATTCAGTCTCTTGCCACTGATAGCAGAAACTGTTTATACTTCATTTTTGCTTGTGGATTGAGGATGTTGTACACTCTACATAAATTGAAAAGTCCACAGTTTATAAGGTACAGCACTACTTTTTTTGTCCATTTCATCATTTTCCTTAGAATGGAACAACACGAAGGGAATTGATCCACATGGTCAATGCCTTTCATGTGGGCTCTGTATTCCTTGATGCAGGTAGGTTTTACAATATTCTCTCCCGTTTTTCTATTTTTTTTCCTGTTATCGAGACAGAAGTGTCATGGATCGTTGATATCATTCGGACAACCCACTTGTCTTTCCATGCTAAGAGAAGAATATCGCCTTTTATGGAAAATATTATGTCACCTTTCTTCATTCTTGATGCTTTCATCTTCAAATTTGGTGGTAAACCTCTACTCTCCCTAACAGCCCCACAGACTCTAGTTTTGTTCTGTAGCAGCAATTCAGCAGTAGATGTAGCATTGTAATAATTATCTTAGGAAATATGCTGCCATATGCCAAGATAGGATCCAAGGACTGAAAGAACAGTTTCTTGCAATTTCTTTCCTTCAACAGTGTATATCTCCATATTGCAGATATAGCCAGTGTCACTCTCGCACACCATCCGAACAAGTAAACCGTATTTTGTTATTTTCCCTGGGTTGTATGTGCAAAATTTTAAACGTGCTCTCCATGGAATCATTCTCTCGTCCAAAGACAACTGTTGCTTTGGTTTGTATATTGTTTGAAATTTATGCAGGAAATAATCCAGCACAGGTTGGATCTTGAAAAGTCTCCCCGAGCGACTGTGCATTTTGGCATTATCATTGAAATGCCAGAATGCCCATATTTGCTCAAATCTATGGCAACTCATTGTCTGTGGAAATATAGGGGTACATATCAAAGGATCTGTTGACCAACAGTCTTTCAAGCCGTCTTTTCTTGTTTGACCCATCAGAATAATTACGCCAAGGAATTTCTTGATGTCCTTCTGTATAACTGGAGACCACTTTAGTGTTCTAGATGGTGTTTTGCATTTCATTGCGGTTTGATCGTGATAGTTGGACAGCTCTTTACATAACATCTCAAACAATTCATCACCAAAAAAGAGACTGGTCACAGAGTGTACAGAGTCACACTGAGACGGAACTGTAGTGACCCCAGCATGACCTTCAAGACATTTGTAAGCGTGGTGGTGTGTCAATTTCAGACCAACAATTATCAGTAGCTTCGTCAGTGTCGGAATCACTTGAAAGCACCGCCACCTTGCACTTCCTTACAGGTCTAATAATTTCACTGTCAGTAGAATCAGTAGAATCATCTCCGGAATCGTCAAAACAGTCATCCGCATCTTTGATCTCACTACGAATATCTGATAAATTATCATTAAATACTTCTGGAAGTGTATCAGTTTCATTGGTTTCCTTCCTTTTTCTGAGAGGGAGCATTTCTAAAAGCGCCAGGAACTTGAAGACGAAGACTATTCGAACGACCAAAATACAATGTAACTGTAATGCTTTATGGGTTCGTGCAATTATATAGTTTTTCGTAGATTGACCTGCACAATTTCCACCAATGAGATCGCTTCATTCGATGTGGACAAGACAGTGTGTTGACATCTAAGGTCCCTAACAGATGGCGCGTGAAAAACAAGAAAACTCGTGAGCAGTCCTTAACAGATGGTGCGCAAAACATGAGAAAAATTCGTGAGCAGTCCTTACCAGATGGTGCACAAACCACAAGAAACCTCGTGAGTAGTACGCAATGTGTTCATTCTTCCAATCCATGAACACAGTATACACTTCCATTTATTTGTCTTCCTTAATTTCTTTCTTCAGTGTTGTGTAGTTTCCTGAGTACGTTTTTGCCTCATTGGTTAGCTTCATTCTTAGGTTATTCTTCTTGCTGCTATAGCAAATGGGATTTTTTTTCCTGATTTCTGTTTCTGATATTTCATTGTTGGTGTACAAAAATACATTCGACTTGTTAATATTGCCTTTGTATCTGCTGTTTTGCCAAACTCACCTATATACACAAGTAGATTTTTCATGGCGTCTAAAGGATTTTCTATGTATGCTATCATGTCATCTGCAAACAATGACACTGTTGCTTTATCCTTTCCAATTTGGATCCATCATATTTCGTTTTCCTGTCTAATTGCTGTGGCTAGATCTTCCAATACTATATAGAAGTGATGAAAACGGGTATCATTATATTTTCCTGATTTTAGTGGAAAAGCTTTTAGTTATTGCCCGTTCTATATAATGTTGGCTGCAGGTTTCTCATAAATGGCCTTTACTATGTTGAGTTATGCTCCATCTACTCTCACTTTGCTCAAGTGTTTTTACCATAAATGAGTGCTATACCATATCAAATGCCTTTTCTGGATCTATTGATGTGATCATGTGATTTTTGTCTTATCTTTTGTTTTTGTGATGTATTACTTTTATTGATTTCCAAATATTTACCATCCTTGCATCCCTGGCATGAATCCCACTTGATCGTGGTGTATGATATTTTCAATGTAGTGCTGGAAGCAGTTAGCCAATACTTTATTGAGGATTTTACCTTCTATATTCATCAACAATATTGGCCAGTTGTTTTCTTACTTTGTTGTGTCTTTATCTGGTTTTGGCATTAGGATGATGCTGGCTTCGTAAAAAGAGTTTGGGAGCCATCCTTCTTATTGGATTTTTTTGAATAGTGTGTAAAATGTAAGGATTAGCTCCTCCTTAAGTGTTTCGTAAAATTCTCCTGTGAAACTGTCCAGTCTAGGGCTTTTGTATGCTGGGAGATTTTTAATTACAGCTTCAATTTCACCAGCTGTTATCAGTCTGTTCAAGCTTTCTGCTTCTTCTTCATTCAGTGTTGGAAGATTATATTTTTCTATAAATTTGTCCATTTTACCCAGGTTTTCAAATTTCTTGGCATATTGTTGTTCGCAATAATTTCTTATAATCCTTTGTATTTCTGTGGTATCAAGTATAATCTCTCCTCTTTTATTTCTGATTGTGTTTATTTGGGTCTTCTCTCTTTTTTTCTTGATGAGTCCACTTAAGACTTGTCAATTTTGTTTATCTTTTCAAAGAATCAATTCCTGGATTTACTGATCCTCTGAACTCTTCTTTTAGTCTCTGTGTCATCTGATTCTGCTCTGATCCAGGATATTTCCTTCCTTCTACTCACTCCGGGCTTTGTTTGATGTTGTTCCTCCACTTTTTCTAGATGTAGGGCTAGGTGTTTTTTTCAAATGTTCTATCTATTTTAGGTAGGCCTGTACTGCTATGAACTTCCCTCTCACGACTGCCTTCGCTGTTTCCCATAAGTGTTGAACTATTGTGAATTCATTTTTATTTAGTTCCAGAAATATTTTTATTTCTTCTATGATCTCATTCTCAACCCATTCATTGTTCAATAGCATGCTATTCAATCTCCATGAGTTTGAGTGTTTTTGAGTTTTTTCCTTGAGGTTAGTTTCTAGTTTCAAGCCCTTGTAGTCCAAGAAAATGCTTGATATGATTTCAATATTCTTGAATTTCTTTAGGCCTCTTTTTTTCCTATAATGTGGTTTATCTTTGAAAATGTTCCATGTGCATTTGAAAAGAATGTGTATTTTGCTTCTTTGGGACGAAAGGTTACGTGTGTGTGTGTGTGTGTGTGTGTACACACATACATGTATGTATATGTGTGTGTGTGTGTGTGTGTATACTTATTCAGTTATGTCCATTTGATCTAGGGCATTGTTCAATGCCAGAATATCCTTGTTGATATTTTGTTTGGAAGATCTATCCATTTTTGACAGTGGGGTATTAAAATCTCCTAGTATAAGTGTGTTACTGTCTGTATCTTTCTAGAAGTCCTTCAAGATTTTCCTTATATGTTTGGGTGAACCTATGTTTTGTGCACATAGGTTTAAAATGTTTATGTCTTCTTGATGGATTCTTCCCTTGAGTATTATGAAGTGTCCTTCTATTGTCTTTTTTAATCACATTTGTATTGAACTATATTTTGTCTGATATAAGTATTGATACCCCAACTTTTTTCCCCTGTCCATTTGCTTGGAATATTTTTCTCTAATCCTTCATTTTCAGTCTGTGCAGGTCTTTTGTTCTGAGGTGGGTCTCTTATGGGAAGCATATGTGTTTTCTCATGTTTTCTTATTCATTCAGCTACCCTATATATTTTGATTGGAGGATTTAATCCATTTACATTTAAGGTTATTATTGATAGGTACTTATTCATTGCAATTTCACTCTCTTCATATCTGTGTTCCTCTCTCTCTCTTTTTCTTTTGTTAAAGCAGTCCCTTCAGCATAGTTTGTAGGGCTAGTTTCGTGGAGTTGTATACTTTCAGCCTTCTTTTGTCTGGCAAAGTCCTTATTTCACTTTCCATTTTAATTGAGAGCCTTGCTAGATAGAGTAGTCTTGGCTGCAAGCCTTTCCTTTCAATTACTTGGAATATATCTTGCCATTCCCCCCTAGTGTGTAGTGTTTCCACTGAGAAATCAGTTGCTAGTGTTATCAGTGCTCCCTTGTATGTTACTTTCTGTTTCTCCCTTGTTGCCTTAAGATTCTCTCTTTGCCTTAGATTTTTGCCATTTTAATTATGATGTGTGTTTGAGTGGACTTTTTTGGGTTCCTCTTGATTGGGACCCTTTGTGCTTCCTGGATTTGTGTGATTTTTTCCTCTCATCAAATTAGAGGAATTTTCCATCATTACTTTTTCAAACAGGTTTTCTATCCCTTGCTCCTCTTCTCCTTCTGGTATCCCTATTATACGGATAATATTATGTTTCATGGTGTCCTGCAGTTCCCTTAACACCTCTTCATTCCTTTTGAATCGTTTTTCCTTTTCTTGCTATTTCTGGATTTTTTTTTTCTACTTTGTCCTCTACCTCACTGATTCAATCCTCTACTTCACCTAGCCTGCTTTAGATTCCGTCTACTGTGTACTTCACTTCAGAAATTGTATTCTTCATTTCCTCTTGGGTTTTGTTAACTGTTTTATGTCTTTTTTTCATGCTGGTATAATTCCCAGTTAAGGTCCTTGTAGCTTCCCTGTAGTTTTTGGTAATTCTCAGTGACTTCATTGAGATTCCTTATAACCACTGTTTTTAACTCAATATCTAATAGTTGACTTGCCTCTATTTCATTTAGCATTCTTTCTGGGGACTCCTCCTTTCCTTTTGAATGGGGGTTGTTTCTTTGTCTTCTCATTATTTAGGAGACTCTTCTTGTTAGCCCCTGCTTCTTAAATTGATTTGTTTGGAGTCCCTGAGTTTGTGGTGTGAACTTCTATGGTAGGAGACTTGTGGGATTCAGTGGTGCAGTGTTATTCATCTCCTGATCTTGAAGCTTTTGAGATGTGCTTTATGCCATTTATGTTGTCTCTGGGGATGTAACTGGGTTCTGCTTGTTGTTGTGTCATTCTTTGCTGGGTTTTTCCCTCCAGCTGGTTGACGGAGGGTCACTCTGACCATCATGTCTTGTGTGCTGTTGTGCAGGTGCTGCCAGAAAAAAAACACAAAGCCCAGGGACCAAACTCACATCTGCAAAAATATCTCCCTCACCTCCTGCAACCCCACTAGCAACAGCAAATGGGACAGTATTAATAAGAGTATAAAGAGATTAAGACTATTATAAGAAAGGAGAAAAATATAGTATGAAATCTAGTATCTTAATATGAACAAATTTGATGGATAAGAAATAAATGTTAAAATGCAATACATGAAAGGAAATATCACTAATCATGGAGAAGACCACAGTGGGTTTCGTTTCCATAGCCTGTATTATTTACTACTGTTTTTCCTTTCTGGATCCACCTCTGGTCGTGTCAGATGTTGACCCCGTATGACCTTAGGCAGCCTGCTCTGAGAGTGCCAGGGACCTACTACTGTGTGTGGCTGTCTCCTTCACTTGTTAATCTAATAACTCTGTACTCAGCAGTCAGGCTTAAGCCCCATAGGGTGGGGCAGAATCACTCCTTGAGTTGGGGCTATTGTTTCTTCTCAGGCTGCTACCACTCCAAGGGGAGTGGTCTGCCTAAGCAGGGTGGCTGTTGCCATAAGAGTGATGACTCAGCACCAGGATCCCAGTGGCTATTCTCTCAGTTCTTTCCCAAAGGCTCGGTCCCCAGTCTCTCGCCAAACATGTCTAGTCCACTCTGCCCCTGACTTTGCCGGAGCCCAGGGTAAGTGGTTGCAAATGAAAATTTGTGCATTGGTCCCTTAAACGGCTCTTGCGTCTTTGGCATTGGGCAACCCTGCTGCTTTTTGCCACTGGTTGTTATCTGTGTACTTTTTAGGCTCTGGTGCTCTAGGCTGGAGATCCCAGCTTAGGGTTTAGACCCCACTATTTCCAGAAGGATCCAACCAGTTGCTTAATTATTCCTCTAGTGTTGCCACCTGTGGGCACTCAGCCAGCCCTCTCGAGTCTCCACCACACTCCTTACCATTCAGTTAGTGCTGAAAAGGATTCTTCTGTCTGTCCAAGTTTATAAGGCTTCCATCTTGCTATTGTTCAGCTGTTTGTTCCAGATGATTTCTCCACAATTCAGTTGTAATTCAAGATTGGTCCTGGGAGATTAGTGTGGCTTCCATTTACTCCTCCACCATCTTGCCTCTCTCTCTTCAATTTTAACTGTCAGCCTTGCTGAGTAAAGTAGCCTTGGTTGTAGGTCCTTCCTTCTCATCAACTGGAATATTACACGCCACTCCCTCGTGGCCTGAAATGTTTCTGTTGAGTAATCAGATGAGAGTCTAATTGGTGCTCCTTTGTAGGTAATTGCCTGCTTTTCTCTCACGGCTTTTAGAATTCTCTCCTTGTCTTTAAGCCTTGTCATTTTATTATGATATGTCTCAGCGTAGGCTTATTTGGTTCCAACTCGTTTGGGACTCTCTGAGCTTCCTGGACTTGTGTGATTTCTTCCTTCATCAGATTAAGGAAGTTTTCAGTCATTTCTTCAAAATGGGTGCTTGATCGTTTGCTCACTCTCTTTCCTTTCTGGTATTCCCATGATGTGGATGTTGGTACACTTCATGTTGTCCAAAATGTTTCTTACACACTCATTTTTTTAATGTTTTTTCCTTTTGCTGTTCTGTCTTGCTATTTTTTCTACCTTGTCTTTCAAAACACTGATTCTAACTTCTGCTTCATCTAACATACTGTTTTTATTCCCTCCAGTGTGTTATTTATTTCAGATATTGCATTCTTTATTTCTGACTGGTCCTTCTTGTGGTATCTATGTCTTTTTTGTGCTGTTGAGAATCCTTATAATCATTACTCTAAAATCTCTATCTGATAAATTGCTAGCCTCCATTTCATCTAGCTCACAGATGGCAAACACAAGGCCTGCTGGCCAAATCCAGCCCTCTACCTTGTTTTATCCGGCCTGGCACCTTGTTTCTACCTGGCAGCAGCACTGAGCTCTCGCTTAACTATCAAGGAGTAGTTACATTTATACAGTCCTAAGATTACTTTCGGCCCTTTTAACGCAACCATGAGGCTAATGTGGCCCCCGGTGAAGATGAGTTTGACACCCCTGATCTAGCTCTTCTGGAGAATTCACTTGTTTTCATTTGGGGCCTGTTTTTCCTCCCATTTTGGGTGCTTCTTTGTGTTTTCCTCTTTAGTTGTTAAATTAATCAGCTTTTATTCTGAGTTAATATAATCAAGCTCTAATCAGCAGCCTGGCTTAACCGTTTGAGTCCCAGGGGGTATTGTCAGCAGTGCGATTGCGCTGCTTGGGACTCAAAGGGTTAAGCATCCTTAGATGGGGCAGTAATTTCTGTGGGCGGGGGTATTACTTCCCCTCAGGCTAATGCCTTTTGGAGAGGAATGCCCTACCCTGAGACAGATGGCTCTTGCAGTATGCATAATGACTCAACACAGGGATCCTGGCAGCTGTTCCTTCAGTTCTCTCCCCAGAGCGCCACCAACCCAAGACTCTCCTCAAACATCTCCAGTCTACTCCGCACTCTCATTGCGGGAGCCCAGCATAAGTGGCTACAAACAAAATTCCATGTGTTGGCCCTTTGAGAGGCTCTCCATATCTCTAGCCATCTCCCTGGCAGACAGAAACCCTGCTGTTTTCCACAGCTGGGTGTTATCTGGGTTCCTGTCTGGCTCTGGTGCTGTAGGCTGGGGAGCCCAGCTTGAGTTTAGACCCCACACTTCTCAGGGGGATTCCACAAGCCACTGAAATATCCCTCTGGTACTTCAGCTGCCACCCATGGGAGTCAAGCCAGCCCCTTGTGTATCCTCCACACTTTCCTCCAGTGACGTTGTGGTCCAGTGGTTTCTTCTGACTGTCTGTGGTTGTAAGGCTTGTGTTCAGTTGGTCGATGATTTCTCTACAATTTAGCTGTAATTCCAGAGTGGTCCTGGGAGAAGGTTAGTGCAGCTTCCACTTACTCACCCACCACCTTGAATCTTCTGTCCCAGATTCCTTTCAACCTGCTGCCCCGCTGCTGGAACTTAGAGAGAATGAGTCCAAGTAAATCCATGGGCCGGGTAGAAGGTCCTGTAAGAGGAACTGCCCGGGACTCTAGAAGCCTTCCATCTCTCATTTTTTGAACTTAGGAAACAACTGTAGGGGTTAGGAATGAGTCTCCCCAGAAAGTGCAACCCTGTCACACAGATTATTTCAAGCGGAAAACAATTAAAGCCCAATAAACTAAGGAAGAGTTTTTTTACCTCCCCCTGTCCTTAAAAAGATTCTCAGAGAAAAACCTGCTGCAGAAAGAGAATCATAGTGTATTCACTTTAGCACATACGAATTACACGAAGTGGACAGGAAGGATCCGTGCAAAATCCCTTCTGGCCCAGTTTCTGAGTTGGCTGGCAGGAATTTGTTTGCCACTTTATCAGTTACCTATGAATTTCCCACTTCTCCTCCCCCCCCCCACCTTTCTCCTCTGTACAAACTGACATATATACCTCATTTCAGCTCAATGTCTTTGGAATTTTCATGCTTTGGAATTCCCCATGCACATGTATTAAAATTTGATTTTCTCCTGGGGTTTTTTTGCAGCATTTAGAGTAACAGTCATTTTTAATAATTAAACTCCTACTTAAATAATCCTCTATTTTATCTTTTTTAATTAAATTTATTGGGGTGACATTTGTTAAAGGTTTTCTTCTGTTAATCTGTCTCTGTTAATTTAATTATGAAACCAGACAGAGCTTAGAAGATGGAAAGAAAATTATTTTTAAGCTCCCCTCAACACTGACCACAAGTTTTTTAATAACAAGCAAAGTATATATATAATTATTTTTAAGAATATATGTATGTATATACTTCCCTCCTCCCCTTTCTTAATTTCTTTTTATCTATTCATTTTTTCTTAGAATTATCTCCCAACAACTACTTTGCATACTCAATCAACAAACTGATTAAAGCTATTTCTCTTTCTACCATTCTTATCTCACATCTGTGCCAAACAGAACACTGAGCAAGTAAGTCTTAATGCAGCTTAGGGTTCACTGGTATCTTAGTTTGAAACAGCCTCCTCTTCATTTTTATCCTCTCCTAGTACTCAGAAGAACCACAGCCAGTTATTCGATCCTTATGTTTTCTTACTGGAACTCCCCCAACCCTTTGATACACTAAAGGGGGAAAGAAATATAGGACCATGATGAATGGACCATGAACAGCTCTCCCAGGTGACACCTGCATGAAGGAAAAGTTAATGTGCTTTACTTGGGATCCCTTTCCACCCCAGACCTGCTTTTTTTTCTCTAACACCAAGGTTAATAGGAGCTAAGGATAATAAGGCCCCGCAGACTCTGACATAATACAAAGATAAAGAAAAACTCACAGAATGTGATGAATGATTTCTCAACCAGCCAATACCAAGTTAAGTGTCCCCAGGTCACCAGCTCTCTTCTTTTACAGGAATATGACGCACATTTTCAGCTAAATCTAATGGAATTACACAGTCAGAGGTCCAAAAGCACAACCAATTTCTATTCCTCTATTTCTCATTTTAATCAGAATGTTGAAAACCAATATATAAACAGACAAAGGAACAGGACTCTTAAGTCAAAAGAAGCACTAAAACACATATATAGTAATGTTTAGAAGTCACAGACATTTATGATAAATTGTGCCTTCATGTTCACTGAAATTAACAGTTTCATGTTAACCTTTCTTCTTTCAAGTAGCTCAGTAAAGGACCACTGTCACTCTCAATTAAATACCTAAATTCCTCATTTTTGGAAGGAGAGACCACGATTTTCTCATTTATTGAGCACACCCCAATATCCTACATCAGGTGGTTCTGATAATACACACTGCAAAATACAGCTGAGATTTTAAACTTTTTTATCCACTATTCGGAGGGTCATAGTGAAACTAAGTTCACTTTTTTAAAAAGAAATGTCAGGTGTTGGTGAAGATAGGGAACAAATGGATTCTCAAATTTTGATGCTGGGCGTAAATATTTCCACTCCAGAAAACTGTTGACAAGATATTTCCCATATGAACTAAAATTTGAAAGTAACAAACAACAAGGTTACACCCCAAGTTGTGGTCACACAGAATGACAGAATTATAGTCATGGTACTATCACTGTTTATTTCAATCCATTGTTTAGCACATTAGGACCATAGGGGTTAGAGACACAAACTATGCCCAAAGCAAGCTCAAGATTACAAATTATTATGAACTTTTTTCCACATTCACATGTATGGAGCCAATTGTACATTATTTAACATCCAGGTAAAACAGAATGTTTATTAATGCAAAACAAAAGCCTCAACAGCAAATATCTGGAACCCAGACCAAAAAAAGATTTGAAAAGGAAGAGTATTTTATCACGGACACTGATCAGAATAGCAGGCACATGGCAATGTAAAAAAAAAGTAGGCTGCTTAGTTTTACCACTGTTTCTAAATTGTCTACATGGACCCTTTTATGGCCTACAGAGTGGGCGGGGGAGGCAGATCACTCCTATCTCCCTACCTTGGTTCATCACAGTCTGCCAATGAGAGTTTGAAGTGATACATAATAAAAGTATTAATTTGGAGTTTACATATACAGTAGTCTCTCCCCTCTTATGAATGACTTCAGTTACCCCCCATGATCAACCTTGATCAAAACATAATACATAGAAAATTCCAGAAATAAACAACTCACAAGTTTTAAACTGCAGACCATTCTACACAGGTGATGAAATCTCATGCCATTCCCACTCAGTCCTGCCTCAGAGACTTGAAATGTCCCTTTGTACAGTGTCTCCAGGCTGTATACATTTGCTATCTGCCCATTAGTCACTTAGTAGCTCTCTAGGTGATCAGATAGGTTATCACATGACTTTTATTACAATATATTGTTATAACTTGTTTATTCTCTTCTTGTTTTATTTTATTCTTAGTTATTGTTGTAAACCTCTTACTGTGGTTAATATTTAAATTATACTTTATCATAGGTATGTATATACAGAAAAGAAAACATAGTATATATAGAGTTCAGTACTTACTACCCACAATTCCAGGCATTCACTAGGGTTCTTGGAACAGGTAAGAAGGAAACACTATATTTCACAAATATCTGAAATGTCTTCATGATTCAACTTTCATTTCTAGATATCTATGCTGTAAAAACATGAATACATGTGCCTAAAGAGACATGTGCAGAATGTTCATGGTATCTTTGCATTAACAAATACTTAGAAAAAGACATAAGGATACAAATGAATATTGCCATCATAAATACAATGTTTAAATAACTTATTTGTATAACCAGATTTAATATTTTCAAATGACATTAATTAAAGTTATAAATCATGAGATTATTAGCCATCAATTCTCAGCAGGCTTATAGCTGTTATCTGGGTCTCTGCTACTATCTTCTTGCCACAATCACTGTAAATACAGATGAGCTCAGTCCGTGTGTTGCAATCAAAGGTCCAGCCCGTGGATTCAACTTTACGCATTAATGTGAGTTCCTTGTGATAACTGCCCTCAGCTGAAGTGGTGGCCCAAAAGAAATTCATCAATCATCTAAGCACTGGCAGGCACTTTCTGAGACAAACATGGGTGTGGACCTAGGAGAAAAATCAGATAACCATCCCAAAGCATCACTGAGGAGCCTCAGGGGGTAGGACTGCTGCCATCATGACCCCAACAAAAGTACTTCCTAAGGAAAGCTCCTCTCACGAACCCAAGCTAAGAGTGCCCAGGCCAACCCTACATACAGGACTGGCCTGGCGCAAACTCCCTGCATGTGTGTGCAGACCCAAACAGACTCAATTTGAGTTCAAGTTATACTCCAGTGAGTCGTGATCTGCATCAACCCCACTTCCTCCATGGCAGTTCCCTCCCATCTTTTGGGACATTACAAAGCCAAGTAGCTATCCTTCTGAAAACACTAGGAGGAAACTCTCCTTTGACTAGAATTTGTGGAGTGAGTTGTTACAATTCATTGTTTCTGAAAGCACTGTCTGCAAAACATCATACTTCTACACACCTGATAGAAAGAGAATTCTATAGTTAAATAAGTTTGGGTAATAGTGTGTGTGTGTGCGCGCGCACGCGCAAAACATCATACTTCTACACACCTGATAGAAAGAGAATTCTATAGTTTGGGTAAGTGTGTGTGTGTGTGTGTGTGTGTGTGTGTGTGTGTGTGTGTGTGTGTGTGTGTGTGTGTGTGTGTGTGTGTCACAGTAAAGGCTCAGCAGAGTGCTGCAGGAAAGAAATCTGTTTTACTCTAAGCCAGGGTTTCCCAAACTTACATGACAAAGAAAACTTTTTCCTGCCTAAAATGACTATTTCCCATCCCTGCTTGATCTTAAGAATCAACTGAGGACAACTGTTAAAACTGAGGATTCCCAGGCCTTCCTCTAACCTCTTGATCAAAATCTTTAAGGAAGGGATCATGTCATTTTACAAGCACCCCAGGTAACTTATATCAAATCAGTTTGGAAAATACTGACAAACTTAGTATTTGGCCAGAAACACTATTTTCTGTTAAAAAATGTTCCTTAGTGGCTTCCAGTTCAATTTCCTGATTCAAGGTCATTATTCTAAGCATTATTTTCCACTTAAAGTACTAAAAATATAGAGAGTACAGTATTCCTACTGTTTCTGAGTATATCACAGCATCAGTTTTTTTCATCCTTTGGGTTTTTTCCACTGTGTTAATCATCATCGTTATTAACAACTGAGCTCTTAAATGTATTATCTCTCATAGTTCTTCAAAACAACCTTATAAGAAAAGTTATTTTCCCCATTATGAGGAAATGAGGTAGGAGACTGAAGAACTTTAAGTGACCTACCCTAAGTCAGAGTTTCTCAGCCTCAGCACTATTCGCATTTTGGGCCAGCTCATTCTTTGTTGTGGGGGTGGGGAGGCTGTCCAGGGCACTGACAGAGGTTGAGAAGCATCCCTGCTTTGACCCACTAGATACCAGTAGCACCTCGCCTCCAGTGTAAAAACTAAAAATGTCTGCAGACCTTGCCAAACGTCCCCTTGAGACAAAATCAGTTAGGAACAACTGTCTTCATTAGGGTTACTGAGGTAAGAACAGAGGAGCCAAAGCTCTTACCACCCCAGGGCCTCCGTCAGCCCTCCCCTCAGCACGCTTACAGGCTGTGAGGCTCAGCAGGCCCTGTTGGACCTGTCATTGCTCTTTCTCATGGCCTGTCGGCAATGAAGAAAAGAATGTAAGAAACTCATCAAATGACAGTGTGATAAATGTGCAACAATTGCTAGCAAATTCTGGCACAGAGGAAAGCCTCAAACACAAGTAATGTGTATCTTTCTTCCTGTCCTGCCAAAGGCTCCAGCTGCACATACAAAAGATTCTCAGTCTGTTCACTTAAAAATGCTCCACAGAAAAAGTATTCTGCCTACAATGGCACACCTGGTATATTCAACACCCAAGAAAGATCATTTTTTTAGCACACGCCCCTCACATGAAAAAACTGAGACAGGCCAAGATAAGTGGAACAGGGAAATTGAGACAGCTGAACAAACTAGTGAGCAATGTACAGACAGATAAAGAAGGTCACCTTTCAAGAGATAACATCTAGGCCTCAGTTGTCTTTCAGCTCCAAGCCCAGAAAAGCAGCAAAGCCAAGTGGGTAACACCAGGACTGACAACCCCCTGCCTTGGCACTGACCAATCAGTAAAGACCCGACCCTGAAAGAACACACCTGGAAAACTGATGAATATTCTTCTGAAACCCTTCCCTGAGACTGCCCTTAAAATTCACAAGAGACATAACAGAATAAAAGCCTGAAGAACTAAGATAAAGGACCCAGCACGCATGCTCTCCCTCTGGGGCAACCTGCACCACCCCCTTTCCTCTCTTCTCCCCCCACAGGCATGAGTCTTCTGAATTCTAAGGGTCCCCACAAGACTTGCAACCAGCGGAACAACGGGCAGCAGCAGCTTGTCTCAGATTTACCCCCCACCTTCCTGTCTCCAAGGCCCCCTTTTCGCTGAATTCCCAGTGAGCTATGGCAGCCCAGCCTAAACTCCCCTGTTGCTTTTTCTACGCTAAGCCCTTCCTTATCTCACTGTCCGCAGCTTTAGTAAACACATCCTCACAGTCACCTGGACTCTTGTTGTAAAGTCTTTCCTACACAAAGTCAAGGACTCATGTACTACTGACTGGCCCTAGGCAGATGCACTCAGGGCCAGATCCCCTGTTTGGTAACAAAAATATTTTCCAAAAAGTTTTTATGTAAAATTCAATAACTATTATTTTCTTGATTTGTTCTTAGTAGGAGAACAATCACTTTTAAAATAATAAATTTCAACTTTACAGATATAATGCAAATTTAGAACATTTCATATATGAATTAAAATTTGCACTTATCAAACAAAAATATTACACCTCACAGTTTGCTCTGTTTCACTGTTTTAATTTTCAAACATCAACAAAAACTTCAACTGATCACATGGAGTGACAGAATTATACATCTCAATAATACTGTCATTGCTCATTTTAAATCTGTTTAAATGCAGAAATACATAGTACTGCAGAGATCAAAGGCACAAAATCTGTCCAAAGCCAAGTCTGAACAATTCCATATTCTTAAAAAAATCTTCTCTCAAAATGAATACATGTAGCTGATTCCCCATGTGTTGGGGCCAAATGTATAATTAGGAGTCTCTAATTTAACTTCCATGTAGTATACAATGTCTATTAAAAAATAAGTAATCAGCCCTGGCTGGTGTGGCTCAGTGGGTTGGGCACCAGCCTTTGAACCAAAAGGTCTCCAGTTCAATTCCCAGTCAGGGCACATGCCTGGGTTGCAGGCCGAGTCCCAAGTTGGGGGTGTGTGAGAGGCAACCAATCAATGTATCTCTCACACCCTGATGTTTCTTTCCCTCTAGCTCTCCCTCCCTGCCCCTCTAAAGGTATATAAAGTCTTTTTTTAAAAAAGGTAAGTAATCAAAAAGCACTCATTTGAATATTACATATATATTATTAATATTCAAGTTACCATAACACATCAACAAAATACTTTTGTTAGAGGAATATGGTATTACCAACAGTGTTTAGAACTACAGGCACAATTCTAGACTTTAGACTTTGCAGACAAACTTTTCAATGGTTTATTATTGTTATTAAATTTCCTACAGACACTGAACCCCTTATCACTGACCTGGAGCAGACTTATCCCACCACCAACCCAGTCTACCTTGCAGGGCTAAATGGTACTAAGAAGTTAGGTTCAAAAGAATAATGGAAAGAGAAAAGCCAAAAGAAAAATCATCATAAAAGAAACCAGTAGTTAGACCTCCCGGTCCCCACCTCAAGTCAGACTGAGGCTTACTGTGGGTGTCTGACAAGGGGACACTTGTGCAGACAGTGCAATGGACAGAGCCAGAACACAGGCCTTGCCGGTGGTCGCTCACTGGGTCACCCTGGGCAAGTTACTTTAGCTCTCTAGAGCAGCCAGTTTCCTCACCTTCAAGACGAAGAAACAATACTCTTTGTCCCAAAGGCTGCTGCGGGGGACTAAAAGCATAGTCAAGTCCTCTTACGTAACAGCTATACCTGGGCAATAGCTCAAAATGACTGAATGTAGGTGATGAATATATAAAGATTCATTATTCTATTCTCTTTAATTTTGTACATTTAAAAAAATTTCAAAATAGGTGTTTGAACTGAGTTGCTATTGTCAGGTTCTCCTCATATATATAAAACACAAAAAAAATATTTGGGCTCTAATAGCCCATTATGTATCCCAGACTGGAAAGGGGCTTAATTCCCAGGTACGAATCAGGAGTGAGACTGAAGGCGAAGGATACTGCAGGTATGTGTTCTGACCACCATTACTGTCCTAGGGTGATCACTGCACCATCGACGTCTTACACATAAATGCTTCAGTAAGATGAGACCAACCTGACTCCAGGCACTCATTACAAAACACAAACCAAAATGGAACCAGCACTTCTGGATCCAAGCCCTCAATGATCTGAAACAGATCCTAGTCCAGGAACTAACCAGAACCCTTCTACTCTTCATGGATCAGAGACCAGCAAAAGACACAGCAATAATGAGGGCTGCTCCTGAGTAAGTGAAATACCACCAAAATGCTGTATAATTTGAATACAACTACATACCACAAGTGACTCTCAACACTTTCTGTACCGATGAAAGAATGGGCATTCATAATTGACTGCTGACAGTACAAGTGAGTAAAATGTCACAGCAAAACACAGAGGACCTACCATAAAACAGACAAAACACCCATGATCAGACGAACTCCCATGTAGCTGGAATGAAACGGTGGAGGGGCGAATGTACACAAGCATAGCTCATAAAACTTTATGTTTTTATTTTTATATTATTACATTTTAATAATATATTTCACTATTATTAAATGTTGTTTATATTTCCATGTTTGATTGTATTATAATATAATTATACTTTATTAATTATACTATTACAGTTGTCCTGATTTCTCCTCTTTGCCCTCTCACCCAAAACCCTCCCACTTCCTCAGGCAACCGCCCCACCACTCCTCACGTCCATGGGTCATGTGCCCTTTCCTGTACTATACTTTACATCCCCATGGCTATTCTGTAACTGCCTATTTGTACTTTTATTTAAGTATATTTCATTGATTATGCTACTACAGTTATCTCATTTTTTTCTCCTCTTTCTTCCCCTCCATCCAGTAACCCCCCTCCCACCTGCATTCTCCCACCTTAGTTCATGTCTACAGGCATACATATAAGTTCTTTGGCTTCTCCATTTCCTGTGCTATTCTTAACCTTCCACCATCTTTTTTCTTTAAGATTTTATTTATTTTTAGAGAGAGGGACAGGAAGGGAGGAAGAGAGGGAGAGAAACATCAATGTGTGCTTGCTTCTTGCACACCCCTACTAGGGACCTGGACTGCAACTCACGTATGTGCCCTGACTAAAAATCAAACCAGCAACCCCACACTTCACAGGCCAGCATTCAATCCACTGGGTCACACCAGTCAGGGCCCCCCCATCTATTTTGTACCTAACAATTATGTTTCTTATTCCCTATACCTTCTACTCATTCTCCTCCTCCCCCATGAAAACCCTACATGTGATCTCCACTTCTGTGCTTCTGTTACTGTTCCAGTTATTTGCTTAGTTTCTTTTTGTTTTTGTCTTTGTTTTCCTTCAGTTCAGTTGTTGATAGTTGTGAGTTTGATGTCATTTTACTGTCCCTATTTTTTATCTTCTTTTTCTTACTTAAGTCCTTTTACCATTTCATATAATAAGGGCTTGGTGATGATGAACTCCTTGAACTTGACCTTATCTGGGAAGCACTTTATCTGCCCTTCCATTTTAAATGATAGCTTTGCTGGATAGAGTAAGCTTGGATGTAGGTCCTTGCCTTTCATGACTTGGAATACTTCTTGCCAGTCCTTTCTCACCTATAATGTTTGTTTTGAGAAATCAGCTGAGAGCCTACTGGGAACTCCTTTGTAGGTAACTGTCTCCTTTTCTCTTACTGCTTTTAAGATTCTCCCCTTATCTTTCATCTTGGGTAATTTAATTATGGTGTGTCTTGGTGTGTTCCTCCTTGCATCCAGTTTCTTTGGGACTCTCTGAGCTTCCTGGACTTCCTGGAAGTCTATTTCCTTTGCCACACTGGGGAAGTTTTCATTCATTATTTGTTCAAATAAGTTTTCAATTTCTTGCTCTTCTTCTCCTCCTTCTGGCACCCCTATGATTTGGATGTTGGAACGTTTAAAGTTGTCCCAGAGGTTCCTAAGCCTCTTCTCATTTTTTTTGAATTCTTGTTTCTTCATTGTGTTCTGGTTGAATGTTTATTTCTTCCTTCTGTTCCAAATCGTTGACTTGAGTCCTGGTTTCCTTTCCATCACTGTTGGTTCCTGTATATTTTCCTTTTTATCATCTTGCATAGTCTTCATTTCTTCCTCTATTTTGCATCTATAATCGACTATTTCTGTGAGCATCCTGATTATCACTGTTTTGAACTCTACATCTGATAGGTTGGCTATCTCCTCGTCGCTTACTTCTTTTTCTGGAGTTTTGATCTGTGGGGTGGAGCCTTAGGTATTTGCCAGGGGAGGGCAACTTACTTCACTCCATAGTGGCAATGTATGTGAGGGAGGCTGAGAGAGAGAACAATGCTGCTTGCTTGGCTCTCACCCAGCTTTCAGTCACTTCCCTTGCTACTTATAAGCAAAAGGACCCTTCTGGTGCTGATTCCTTAGTGGATGGGTTTGTATACATTCTAGGTCCCCGTGGGTCTCTCCAACAAACTCTCTGGTGAGATTGGCAGTTTCTCCCACCACCGCAACCCCCACAGGTTTTTACAGCCAGAGGTTTTGAGACTTTTATTTCCTCACGATGGAAACGTGGGTCGCCCAGTCTGTCTCGCTCCCTAGTTGTTCTCCCAGATTATCCTCACACGAATGTGAGAATGTCTGGTACCTCGCCTGCCTGATCTGCAGCCATGAGGCATGTCCTCTCTGCCCTGGCTGCCCATCTCTGCCCCTCCTACCAGTCTGGATGAATGTTTCTTCTTTAGTTTCTTGGTTGTTGGACTTCCATACAGTTCAATTTTCTGGCAGTTCTGGTTGATTTTTGTTTTCAAATTTGCCTTTGTCCTTTTTTTGGTTGTGCGAGGAAGCAAAACATATCTACCTATATCTTGGCCAGAAGTCCACCAATTTGTACACCCCCCTCCCATTTGGCAAACATCAAAATGCTCTCTGTAGCCATGATTCTGTATCTGTTCTTCTTGTGTTCTTAGTTTGTCTTTTTAGATTGAATTGTTGGTAGAATGTATTTTTGTAATTTTATTGTTCATAGTTTTGATCTTCTTTTTCTTAAATAAGTCCCTTTCACATTTCATATAATAATGGTTTGGTAACAATAAACCAAAAAAAGAAAGTGCTGTTTTTTTGCAAAGTAGGGAAAGATTACAATTATTCCATTTTTGTAGCAGAGCAGTTTCTGCAAATGAAGACTACTGGGACACAGTCTGTAAATCAATCCAAAAGATGAGGGTAAAAACTCAAAACCCAGAAAATTTACAAATTTGCCAACACCATAAGCTAACAGGCTGAATGGACATGATTATGCCTGATCTCCCAATTTCTTGTAAGGCGTTTTTCCACTACAGAGCTGCCTTCCCAAATAGCAGTTCTCACACCGACTACAACGACTGTTAGGTCTAACCAATTCCAGACTCTGTCCTATCTCACTTTCAAAAGTTTCCTTGGCAGTGCACCTAAATCTTTCTTCTGATAATTTTACCCTTTTCCTTGTGTTGATTAAAAAAAGTAACTAATGTAATTCCACCTAAGTATTACCAAGAATTTTAAACAAGCATCTATACTCCAAAGTTTTTTAAAGGATATGTATGGGGGGAGGAGAATGTATGTGACTAATTTTTGTACCTCATAGCTTGGGAGAAGCCCCTGGGAGAAAGTATCGTTAAAGAAAAGTTTCACTTCTGGTAATTCAAACATACCTTTTTCTGGTTTAGGAAAATTACTTTGAAACTGCCGACCTGTGAAGGTATCCAAGGAAAAGAAACATCTCCACAGGTGTGCCCTGACAACCCTGCCCAACTTCACATTACACAGCTCCAGAGGGGAAGTGGGAAGACATAATCCAACAATGTCTCCTCTGTTGAAGAGGCTACCTCTGGGAAGCCAGCCTCTTTCAGAATGGCATTCCAGAGATGTCTAAACTATTCCAAGTTTTAAGGTGTTTGTTTTATTCCATAAAATCCATGAGACTTGAGTCCATATTATTTCAAAAGAAATGACTTTTACTTAGTAATAACTAATATTTACTGAGCACTTACTTTGCACCAAGCACTTTATCTTTTTATTTCATTATATCCCCAATTATATGAAGTAGATATTTTTATTATGCCCATTCTACAGAAAAGGAAATTGAGGCCGAAGGAAGTTAAGCACCAGGCCCAGGCTCAGCCAGACCGAGGAGACCCTGCTGTGGAACCCTCTGTCTTCATGCCTTTCAATAATAATATAAAGAATAAGAACAATCAATGACATTGGGAAATATCCCTGTCTCCAGAGAGGAAGTTTGACTTTTCCCTGCTTTTTACCACCTCTCCAGTATGTGCCACTTATAACCAATGAATCACCTAAAGCCTCTAACTTAATCACACTCCTACCCTGCTAATAAACTTTCTTCACTACCTAAAAATAAAGTACAAATTCCCTAGCTTTCCACATGGCCTTAGTCCACTTTTCCAGTTTTCTCTCCCCACTCCACATGAACCTTTGTATCAGCCAGAATTAATTACTCTCTGAAATACTTCAATTTAAGAAATAGATTCTCAGTGCCTACTGAATGCCACTTATTTCATTACTGTTTGTGGAGCATCTACTAGTGCCAGCACTGCACCAGACACAGGTACAATGGCAAACAGGATGGACTTGGCCTTTGCCTCACAAAACTCAGAGGCAAGCCTTATTCGTACCACACTCCATGCCTGGAATTCTCATCCTTTTCTCTTCACCAAAATTAGGCTCCCAGGCTCAGTGCATGCCCCCTACCCTGCCACTACTGCCTTACTGATTCTTCCCATAGTCTTCCTCCTCCAACATGGGTCACGTGGCCTGCACCACTCACATGACACTGCCCGTAGTTCCACTGCCATTCCCCTACAGCAACAATAACTCAGTATTAGACGTAAACATGGCACAGTGGCAGGCATTCAACAGATAATAAATGTTAATCTATTTGCCTCTTCCACCATCTTATGGAATTAATAAAGCTTCCTGGTTTGTGACTTCTCATTGTATATCTTGTTTCCCAAATAATTCTCTATTCTCTGATGAGCAAGTACTGTGATTCCCATTCATATACAGCCCTACGTATAGCACATGTTCAATACTTGTTGGAAGAAAAACACTTTTCACCATCCATTCTAAACTTTGGGGATTTCATTCCTTGCTAGCAGTCATGCACTGCCCCAGATTAATGCTTTGGTATAGGTTTTAAAATTATTATTATAAAAAAATAGAGATCCAAGATAGCAAGGGGTAAGTGGAACCTACACTAACCTCCTCCCAGAACCACTCTGGAATCACAACTAAATTGTGGAGAAATCATCCAAAATAACCAACTGAACAAGAGCTGGAGAGAAGTCTTATAAGCACGGACAGAAGAAACCACTTCACCACAGCATGACTGGTACAGAGTGTGGAAGACACAAGGGAGGGGTGGCTGGGCTCCCACTGGCAGCAGCTAACATGCCAAAGGAATATTTAAGTGCCAGGAGGTTCCCCCCAAGAAGTGTGGGATCTAAACCCCAAGCTAGACTCCCCAGCCTATAGCACCAGAGCCAGAAAGGAACCCAAATAACAACAAGCTGTGAAAAGAGGTGGGGTGTCTGCCTGCCAGGGAGAGACAGCTGGAGTCACAGAGAGCCTTTTAAAGGGCCAATGCATAAAATTCCATTTGCAGCTACTTACCCTAGGGTCCAACAAAGCAGGGGGCAGAGTGGACTAGAGACTCCTGAGGAAAGATGAGGCCCGTGGTTGGGGGAGAAAACTGAGAGCAGCCACTAGGATCCTGGTGCTGAGTCTTCCCCCATACTGCTAGAACCATCTTGCTCAGGCAGACCACTCCCCTCCAAGTGACATCGGCCTAAGGGGAAGCAATAGCCCCACCCACAGGAGTTACTGTGCCCCACCCTATGGTGCTTAATCCTGACTGCCAGTTACAGATAGCCTAGATTAATAATGAAGGAGACAGCCACAGACTGTGAGTTCTCATAGTCTTGAACAGACTGCCTAGGGCCAGACCGAGACACCCTCTGACATTACCATGGATAGATCCAGAAAGAGAAGACAGTGGAAAATACTAGATTCTACTGAGACAAATTCCACCATGGTCTTCGTGATTCGTGTTATTTTCTCTCCTGTACAGCTTTTGAACATTAATTTCTTCTCCTTCAAGTTTGTGCATATTAAGTCACTAGTTTCTTATTACGGTTTATTTCAAATCTCATATTTTGCTCCTCCCTTCCCTTATTCCATTTTAACTTATTTTAATTGTAAATTTAATTTTTTCTCTTGCTATGACTTGTCTCCATTCCACACTCTATTTCTCCCCTCTCCAACCTATCAAAACGATTTTTCTTGTCATTAGTCATCTCACATTCTTTTTCCCGTTCTTAAAATACACCCTTATTCCCTCTCCACCTTTATCAATCTTTGCTTGTCAGTTGTGGATATGGTGGTGTTGGTTGCTTTCTTCGATTTTATTCCTGGATCTTCACTATTTTTGTATTTCAAATCTCAAAGTTCACCATTCCCCTCTTCTACTCCAATTTGCCTTCCCCCTGCCCATTCACTTTTCATTTCAAATTTTAACTTTTCCCTCTCTTAGCATGCTTTTCATTCCTCACTCTTAGTATTCCTTCTCTATCATCTCCAAATCACTTCTCTTTCCTCTAGACATCCCTTGAGGTTTTCTTTCTTTCTTTATTCCTTCTTATTCCTATCCCATCTATTTTAATCTTTGCTCATTAGTTGTTGATAGTGCTGTGGTAGATCTTCTTCTCCAATTTGGCTCCTCTTTTTCTCTCTCTCACTATTATATTTTTTTCTTTTAATTTCTGTTGAAACCTAATACCATACACTTCCGTTCTCTTACGCCATCCTGCTTTCTTCCCTCCCTTTTTTATTTACAATGTAAATTTTACTTTGCTTTCTCCCTATTACCTACACTTATGATTGCTCCTCCTCCTACACTCTAAAAATGATTTCTCTTTCAGTTAGTCATCTCATATTTGTTTCTCCTTTCTTAGAATAGTCTTAATCTCTTTACACCCTAATACTGGATCATTTGCTGTTAACAGTGTGATTGTGGCTGGGGGTTCTTATTGCGGGTATGGGTTTGTTTCCTGAGCTGTGTGGTTTTCTACTGGCGGCACCAGTACAACAGCATATAAGACATGTGGGTGGAGTAACTCAGTCAGCTAGCTGGAGGGAAAGACCCAGCAAAGAAAAACCCAACAACAACCAAACCCAATTACAACCAGAGAGCCTACATAAATGGCATGAAGGGCATCCCAAGAGCATCAGGTTCAGGAGATCAGAGACTGCACCACTGAATCTCACAGGTCTCCTACCATAAAAGTTCACACCAAGAAGACAGGGTTCAAAGCAGATCAATCTAATATGCAGAAACAAACAAGAAGAGTCACCTAAAATGGGGAGACAAAGTAACAATCTCTAATCAAAAGGAAAAAAGAGAATCCCCAGAAAGAGTGCAACAGGGGCAAGCAAACAACTTTCTGTTCAAAATAATGGCTGTAAGGATGTTCAACGAGCTCAGTGAGAACCACAGAGAACTCCACGGATGCTACAAGGAAGTTACTGAAAACTCCACCAGCATGAAAGGACAGAGACTATCAATAAAAGGAAATAAAGAATACAATTTTTGAACTGAAAAATACAATACAAGGAATTAAATGCAAGCTAAATGAAGCAGAACGTCAGATCCGAGAGCTAAAGACAAGATCGAATAAAGTTTCCAGAACAGACCAACAAAATGAAAAAAGACTCAAGAAGAATGAAGAGGGGTTAAGGGAGCTGCAGGACAACGTGAAACATAATAATATCCATATCATAGGGATACCAGAAGGAGAAGAGGAGAACAAAGAGAAAAGAAGTAACGAATAAAAAATCTGTTTCAAAAAATGACAGGAAATTTCCCTAACTTGATGAGAGAAAACTCATGTAAGTTAAGAAAGCACAGTGTCCCAATCAAGATGAACCCAAAGAGACCCACTCCAAGATATATCACAATTAAAAAAGCAAAATTCAAAGATGAAGACAGAATCTTAAAAGCAGCAAGGGAGAAACAGCTAGTAACATACAAGGGAACTCTAAAAAAAAGAGTATCAACTGAATTCACAATAGAAACACTACAAGCCAGAGGGAATGGTGGGAAATATACCAAATAATGAAAAGCAAAGGCCTGCAACCAAGAGTACTCTACAACACTGTTCTCATTTAAAATGAAAAGCAATATAAGTACTTTCCCAGAAAGAAAAAAAAAGGCTAAAAGAATACATCTCCACCAAACCAGCATTGCAAGAGATGCTAAAGGGACTTCCTTAAGAAGATGAAGAAAAAGAGAGAGACAGAGAGAGAGAGAAACACAGGTACAAAGGGGAAAATGACAATGAATAAGTACCTATCAATAATAACCTTAAATGTTAAGTGGATTAAATACTCCACTCAAAAGACATAGGGTAGCTGAATGGATAAGAAAACATGGACGGCATGTATGTTGTCTACAAGAGACCCACCTCAGAAGAAAAGATCTACATAGACTTAAAGAGAAGGGATATAAAAAAATACTCCATGCAAACAGACATGATAAAAAGCCGGGGTAGCAATATGTATATCAGACAAAGTAGACTTTAACATAAAGGCCATAGTAAGAGACAAAGGAGGACACTTCATAATACTTAAGGGAATAATCCAAGAAGAAGATATAATCCTTGTAAACATCTATACACCCAACATATGAGCAACCAAATATATAAAGAAAATCTTGCAGGACTTCAAGAAAGATACTGACAGCAACACTCATAGTAGGGGATTTTAACACCACACTGTCAACAATGGATAGATCTTCCAAGCAAAGAATCAATAAGGATATTGTGGCATTGAACAACACACTATATCAAATAGATTTAATTGATATATACAGAACTTTTCACCCCAAAGCAAAACATATATTCTTTTCAAATGCACATGGAACATTTTCAAAAACAGACCACATGGAAGGACACAAAATACACCTCAACAAATTGAAAAAAACTGAAATAATATCAAGCATGTTCTCGGACCACAATGGGTTAAAACTAGAAACCACCCCCAAGGAAAAAGCTCAAAAACATTCAAATTCATGGACAATGAGTAACATGCTATTAAATAATGAATGGGTTAACAATGAGACCAAGAAAGAAATCAAAGTTTCTGGAAAAAAATGAAAATGAACACACAATAGTTGAAAACCTTTAAGACACAACAAAGGCAGTCCTAACAGGGAAGTTTGTAGCAATACAGGCCTACCTAAAAAAGAAAGGAAATTTTTAAATAAAAAACCTAACCCTACATCTAAAAGAACTAGAGGCACAAAGCAAACAAACCCAGAACAAGGAGAAGGAAGGAAATAATTAAGGTCAGAGCAGAATTAAATGACATAGAGACTAAAAGAGCAACTCAAAGAATCAATAAATCCAGGAATGGTTCTTTAAAAAGATAGACAAAATCAACAAGCCTTTAAGCAGACTCATCAAGAAAAAAAGAGGACCCAAATAAATGAAATCAGAAAGGAAATAGGAGAAATCACAACTGATAGCACAGAAATTCAAAGGATGGTAAGAAATTCCTATGAACAACTATATTCCAAGAAATTTGATGACCTGGGAAAATGGACAAATTTCTAAAAACATATAGTCTTCCAGAACTGAATCAAGAAGAAGCAGAAAGCCTGAATAGACTGATAACAACTACTGAAATTGAGGCAGTAACCAAAATCCCACCCCAGGCACACAAAAGCTCTGGACCGGACAGCTTCACAGGAAATATTATGAAACATTTAAGAAGAGCTAATTCCTATCCATCTCAAACTATACGAACAATTTCAAGAAGATGATACACTCCCAAATTCTTCTATGAGGCCAGTATTATTGTAATTCCAAATCAAGGTATACACACAAGAAAGAAAGAAAACTAAAGGCCAGTATCACTGATGAATATGTATGCTAAAACCCTCAACAAACTATTGGCAAACTGGATCCAGCAATACATTAAACAGACCATACACCATGATCAAATGGGATTCAAACCAGGCATGCAAGGATGGTATAATATTTGCAAATCAACAAATGTAATACACCACATAAACAAAAATGAAAGACAACAACCACATGATCATATCAATAGATGCTAAAAAAGCATAAGTTACAGCACCCATTTATGATAAAAATGCTCAGCAAAATGGAAATATAGGGAACATACCTCAACATAATAAAGGCCATATACAAGAAACCTACAGCGAACATTATACTCAGTGGGCAAACCTAAAAGCTTTCCCAGTAAGATCAGGAACAAGACAAGGGTGGTCCCCTTTTACCACTTTCATTCAACATAGTAATAAAAGTTCTAGCCAGAGTAATGAGACAACAAAGTGAAATAAAAGGCATCCAAATTGGAAAGGAGGAAGTAAAATAGTCACTGTTTGCAGATGACATGTCAGTGTGCACAGAAAGCCCTATAGGCTCCACCAAAAATCTACTCGACCTAGTAAATGAATTTGGCAAAACAGCAGGAAACAAAGTCAATATTCAGTAATCAAAGGTATTTTTGTACAACAAAAATGAAATAAGAAATAGAAATTAGGAAAAAAAAATCCATTTACTATACCAACAAGAAAAATAAAGTACCTAGAAATAAACCCAACCAAGGAGGTAAAAGACCTGTACTCAGAAAACTATAGAACACTGAAGAAAGAAATTAAGGAAGATACAAATAAATGGAAACATGTATCATGTTCATGGACTGGAAGAACTGACATCATTAAAATATCCATACTACCCAAAGCAATCTATACATTCCACACAAACCCTATTAAAATATCAATGACATATTTCAGATTTAGAATAAATATTTCAAAAATTTATATGGAACCAAAAGTGACTACAGATAGCCTCAGCAATCTCAATAAAGAACAAAGGAGGTCACTATATCTGCTATCAAACTGTATTACAAGGCCACTATAATCAAAACAGTCTGGTAGTGGTGTAAGAACAGACACATAGATCAAAGGAAGAGAATACAGAGCCCAGAAATATAACTATGTCTCTATGGTCAATTAATATTGGACAAAGGGGGCAAGAGCATAAAATGGAGTAAAAAAACCCTCTTCAATAAATGGTGCTGGGAGAACTGGAATGGTACATGCAAAAAAATGAAACTAGACCATCAACTAAAACCATACACCAGAATAAACTCGAAATCAATAAAAGACTTAAATATAAGCCATGAAACCATAAAAGTCTTAGGGGAAAAATTAGGCAGTAAAATTTCAGATATCCGACGTAGCAATATTTTCACCAATGTATCCTCTAAGGCAAGGGAAACAACGGAATGAATAAACAAACTAGACTACGTCAAATTAAAAACCCTCTGCACAGCTAAAGAAAACATTAGTAAAATGAAAAGGGAACCAATCGTATGGGAAAACATATTTGCCAATGATATATCGGACAAGGGTTTTATCTACCAAATATACAAAGAATTCATATGATTCAATGCCAGGAAGACGAACAATCCAATTAAAAATTTGGACAAAGGACCTGAATAGACACTTCTCTAAGGAGGACATACAGAGGGCCCAGAGACATATGAAAAGATGCTCAGCATCACTAGCCATCAGAGAGATGCAAATTAACACCACCATGAGATACCACTTCACACCAGTCAGAATGGCCATCATTAACAAATCAACAAACAACAAGTGTTGGAGAGGATGTGGAGAAAAAGGACCCCTAGTGCACTGTTGGTGGGAATGCAGACTGGTGCGGCCACTGTGGAAAACAGTATGGAATTTCCTCAGAAAACTAATAATGGAACTGCCTCTTGACCCAGCGATTTCACTTCAGGGATTATACCCTAAGAGCCCTGAAACACCAATTCAAAAGAACCTATGCACCACTATGTTCATAGCAGCACAATTTACAATAGCCAAGTGCTGGAAAGAGCCAAAGTATCCATCAGTAAATGAGTGGATCAAAAAACTCTGGTACATTTACACAATGAGATACTACACAGCAGAAACAAAGAAGGAACTCCTACCTTCCAGGACAGCATAGACGGAACTGGAGAATATTATGCTAAGTGAAATAAGCCAGGCAGTGAAAGACAAATACCATATGATCTCACCTTTAAGAGGAATCTAATGAACAAAACAAACAAGCGAGCAAAATAGAACCAGAGGCATGAAAACAAGGAACAGACTGACAGCAACCAGAGGGGAGGAGGGAGTAGGATAAGGGAGAAAAGAATGGGAAGGGTCTAGTCGAGGAACAAGTATAAATGATCCATGGACATGAGCAACACTCTGGGGATTGACTGTGGAGCAGGGGTCGGGTGGGACAGGGGAGAACAATGGGGGAAATTTGGGACAACTGTAATACAACAACAATAAAAAAATACAGGCAAAATAAGCTCATGAAAAGATGTTCCACATCATATGTGGTCAGGCAAATGCAAATTATAATGAGATACCATCGCACATAAATCAGAATGCCAAAATCTGGCAATGACACCAAATGCAGGTAAGGATGTGGACAAGGAGCCCTCCTTTTACTGCTGGTGGGGATGCAAAATGGTACAGCCACTGTGGAAGGCAGTCTGGAACTTTCTTATCAAATTAAACTTACTCTTATTATGTGATCCAACAATTGTGTTCCTTGGTATTTACCCAAAGAAGTTGAAATTTTGTATCCACACAAAAACTTGCCCAAAAGGTCACAGGTTTGATTCACCATCAGACCACCTACTGATTCCAACTATATGACATTGTGGAAAAGGCAAAACTATAAGACAGTAAAAAAGATCAGTGTTTGCCAGGAGTTGGGGTGACAGGAGGGGTGAATAGAAGTACAGAGGATTTTTAGGACAGGAAAACTATTCTGTATGATACTGTAATAGTGAACACGTCATTATATGCTTGTCCAAAGCCACAGAACGTACAGCACCAAGAATGAACCTTAAAGTAAACTATGAAATTTGAGTGATTATATGTGTCAAAGTAGGTGCATTAATTATAACAAATGTACCACTCTGGTCAGGGATGTTGATAACAGAGAAGTGTATGTACGCGTAAGGGTAGGAGGTGTATGAGAAATCTCTGTACTTTGCCATGAACCTAAAACTGCTCTAAAAAGATTATCTATAAAAATATTAATTAATTAAATGCAAACCACTTTCTTTCAATAAACCTCTAAATGTGAGACCTTTCTCAAAACTAAGATAACATTCTAACAAAATTGTGAAAGAAAAAAGGCCCCCTTTTGTGCCAAATGTAAAATAAGCACCTATTTTCAACGTCAGACTGAAAGCACTGACCCCAGACAGTTGGCTAAGTCCACACAAGATCCTTGTAAACAACAGGCCACTGTGCTCAGACGGGGCCTTTGGTATCAGAAGCCAGCAGCACTGACACCCAGGGCAAGAACACAAGAGCCTCTGTTTTTCAACCCCTGAGGAGAGCTGAAGGGCTCCAGGTTTCCAGCCCCAGGAACTGGGTTTCTCTATTAAGTGACACACTAGTCAGCATGTGCAGAACACAGGCAGAGAGAATGCTGACAAGAGCTTCCCACAGACCTGTCAAGCCTCAATCCCACTCCAAGGAGGTGGTTTAAGATATCACCCCAATGTTAAATACACCACTTTCAGGGTCACTTTATTTTTGCCCTGGACAGAATCAGAAAAAATAGACAAAAGACTCATTAATGTACAGATGCTACCTTAAAGGTGCTTTTGTGTAAACATACAACCCCCAGGACAAGGGTGTCAAACTCATTTTCACCAGGGGCCACATCAGCCTTACGGTTGCCATCAAAGGGCAGAATGTAATTTCAGGACTGTATAAATGTAACTACTCCTTAACTAGGAGCAAGGAGCTTGGCACTGCCACCAGGTAGAAACAAGGTGCTGGGCCAGATAAAACAAGGTGGAGGGCCCGGTTCAGCCCAAGGGCCTTATGTTTGCCACCTGAGCCCTAGGATGTTTCTCACTCTGATAAATAACCTATAGAAAATTCCAGTGTAGAAGGTCAAATATTTTGCCATGTATAAGGTGCATTCACATTTCTGTGCACATTCTGCACAGGATTATTACACCCACATTATAATGTGTATCCTTATTTTCTCCTCAAAAATTTGGGCACAGGACTTCCGGCCAAGATGGAGGCATAGGTAGATACACTGTGCCTCCTCGCACAACCAAAAGAAGGACAACAGCAAATTGAAAAACAAAACCACCAGAACGGCCAAAAAGTCAAACTGTATGGGAATGCCACAACCAAGGAGTTAAAGAAGAAACATTCATCCACTCTGGTAGGACGGGCGGAGACGGGCAGCCGAGGTGGGAAGAACTTGCAGTGAGGCAGTGGCTGGCAGACCAGGTGGCCCCACGCTTGCGTGCTGATAAACCAGGAGGAACAACTGGGCCACGAGACCATGCAACCCAGGGTTCTAGCACATGGAAATAAAGCCTCAAAACCTCTGACTATAAAAATCTGTGGGGGTTACGATGGTAGAAGAGTTTGGTGGAGAAATCCAAGGGGTCCTCAAACGTACAAAGACCCACTCACCCAGGAATCAGTACCAGGAGGGCCCAATTGCTTGTTGGTAGCAGGGGAAGTGACTGAAAGCCCACCAAGAGCCAAGCAAGTGGCATTGTTCCCTCTCTGACTCCTTCTCCACATATAACACCACATCACAGCAACATTGGTAGCCCCATCCTGACAAATGCCTAAGGCTACACTCCTTACTATGTAACAGGCATGCACACTCAAAAAATATGGCCCAAATGAAAAGAACAAATCAAGCTCCAAAAATAGAACAAATCGAGGAACAGATAGCCAACCTATCAGATGCAGAGTTCAAAACACTGGTAATCAGGATGCTCACAGAAATGGTTATGTACAGTTGCAAAATAGTGAAAGAAGTAAAGGCTATACAAAGTGAAATAAAGAAAATGTACAGGGAACCAACAGTGAAGAGAAGGAAACTGGGACTCAGATCAAAGATTTGGAAAAGAAGGAAGAAATAAACATTCAATCAGAACACAATGAAGAAACAAGAATTCAAAAAAATGAGGAGGCTTAGGAACCTCTGGGACAACTTCAAACATTCCAACATCTGAATCATAGGGGTGCCAGTAGAAAAAGAGGAAGAACAAGACATTGAAAACTTATTTGAACAAATAATGAAGGAAAACTTCCCTGATCTGGAGAAGGATACAGACTTCCAGGAAATCCAAGAAGCTCAGAGAGTCCCAGAGAAGCTGGACCCAAGGAAGCACACACCAAAGCACATGAAAATTACATTACCCAAGATAAAAAATAAGGAATCTTAAAAGCAGCAAGAGAAAAGGAGAGAGTCACCTACAAAGGAGTTCCCATAAGATCATCAGCTGATTTCTCAAAAGAAACCTTGCAGGCAAGAAAGGGCTGGTTGGAAGTATTCAAATTCATGAAAGGCAAGGATCTACATCCAAGATTACTCTATCCAGCAAAGCTGTCATTTAGAATGGAAGGGCAGATAAAGTGCTTCCCAGATAAGGTCAAATTAAAGTAGTTCATCATCACTAAGCCCTTACTATATGAAATGTTAAAGGGAGTTATCTAAGAAAAAGAGGATCAAAAATATGAACAGTAAAATGACAACAAATTCACAACTAACAACCAAACTTAAAAAAAAAAAAAAACCTAAGCAAACAACTAGAACAGGAACAGAATCACAAAAATGGAGATCAAATGGAGGGTTATCAGCAGGTGAGGGTGAGGGAGAGAATGGGGGAAAAGGTACATAGAATAAAAAGCATAAATGGTAGGTACAAAATAGATGGCGGAGGAGAGGTTAAAAATAGTATAGGAAATGGAGAAGCCAGAAAACTTACATGTACAACCCATGGACATGAACTAGGGGGGGAATGCTGGTGGAAAGGGGGTGCAGGGTGAAGTGGGAAAAAGGGGAGGAAAAAAATAGGACAACTGTAAGAGCATAATCAATAAAATACACTTAAAAAATGAAAATAAAGAGTTAACTGGTACATAAAAATAGAATACTAATGCAGGTAATGCTCTTATAAAACATAAGAATTCAAGACTCTTCAGAAATATGTCATCTCCTCTTATGTTACAATACTTTGCATACACACTCAAAGATCAACCTAATGGTCTATCTAATCTGACCTCTCCACTACAACATAGTACTAAATTAACTCAAGGCATAAAATCATTTTTAAGCAATTTAAAAACATATATCTGGGAGCACCAGCTGGTACGGCTCAGTTGGCTGGGCAATGTCCCACAAACTGAAAGGTCGCTGGGGCACATATTTGCGTTGCAGGTTGGGTCTCTGGTTGGGCTGCTTATGGAAGGTCAGCCAATCCATGTTTCTCTCCCTCTCTTTCTCATTCCCTTCCCCTCTCTCTAAAATGAAATTAAAAATTTTAAAAAATAAAATCATGCCTGGTGGTTGAAAAGCAATCTTCTGATATATGCTTAATTACATCTAAATATCTAATTATATCTAAATATATTTGTCCCATACGACAAACAAAACATAAAATTCAGTCAACGTTCTGTCATTGGTGTTGATGTAGAATAATGCTGGTTTGAGTAACTTAAGGAATAATCAAAAAGAAACTGTCATTAAATCTGCATACTTAAATTTCACCCCTACTTGGCTCTTCTCTTACTCAGTGATTGACCAATTATGGGTGCCAGGGCTAAAACAACCAGAAGTCACCTGAGGAACAAGATAAAAAAATCCCAAATCATCAAGAGCTGCTGTAAACACACATTCTCATCAAGAAAACTGACCATAAACCCAGACTTTTCCATCATCTCTTTGACACCACTCTGGAGATGAGGACAGTCAGATTGTTTCACATTACTAGAATTAAAAATTATGTTAATAGAAATATATTAAAATGAATTTTGGAAAAACTAATTATCACTTAACACTAAGAAAGACTGTATAAAACCTGTCTATACTCCAATTTTTTTTCCTTTCTTTAAGTGTATTTTATTGATTATGCTATTACAGTTGTTCCAATTTTTTTTCGCCCCTTTATTCCCCCTCTGCCCTGGACCGCCCCCACCCTCTAGCATACCTACCCCCTTAGTTCATGTCCATGGGTTATATATAGAAGTTTTGGGATTCTCTATTTCCAATACTATTCTTAACCTACCCTATTTTATGTCTACCAATTATGCTTCTTATTCCCTGTACCTTCCCACCTTCTACTCTCTCTCCCCCTGACCCCACTGATAACCCTCCATGTGATTTCCATTTCTATGATTCTGTTCCTGTTCTAGCTGTTTCCTGACTTGTTTTTGTGCTTTAGATTAAATTGTTGACAATTGTTTTTTTTGTCATTTTACTGTTCATAGTTTTGATCATCTTTTTCTTAGATAAGTTCTTTTAACATTTCATATAATAAGGGCTTGGTGATGATGAACTCCTTTAACAGTACTTTAGCTTAGAAGCACTTTATCTGCCCTTCCATTCTACATGATAGCTTGGCTGGATAGAGTAATCTTGGATGTAGGTCCTTGCCTTTCATGACTTGGAATACTTCTTTCCAAGCCCCTTCTTGCCTGCAAGGTTTCTTTTGAGAAATGAGCTGATAGTCTTATGGGAACTCCTTTGTAGGTAACTCTCTCCTTTCCTCTTGCTGCTTTTAAGATTCTCTCCCTTATCTTTCATCTTGGGTAAATTATTAAGTGCCTTAGGTCCAATTTATTTGGGCTCTCTGGGTTCCTGGACTTCCTAGAAGTCTATTTCCTTTGCCAGATTGGGGAAGTTTTTCTTCATTATTTGTTCAAATAAGTTTTCAAATGTCTTGTTCTTCCTATTCTCCTTCTGGCACTCCTATGATTCAGATGTTGGAGTGCTTAAAGTTGTCTCAGAAGTTCCTCAGCCTCTCCTCATTTTTTCGAATTCTTGTTTCTTCACTCTGTTCTGGCTGGATGTTTATTTCTTCCTTTTGTTCCAAATTATTGATTTGGGTCCTGGTTTCCTTTCCTTCACTCTTGGTTCCCCATATATTTTCCTTTATTTCACTTTGTATAATCTTCATTTTGCGACCAAGCTCAATTAATTCTGTGAGCATTCTGATTACCAGTGTTTTGAACTCTGCATTTGATAGGTTGTCTATTTCCTCATCGCTTAGCTCTTTCTCTGGAGTTTTGATCTGTTCTTTCTTTTGGGCCGTATTTCTTTTTCTTGGTGCACCTGTTATGTTGTAAGTAGTGGAGCCTTAGTTATTCGCCAGGACAGGGAGACCCACGTTGCTGCAGTGTGGCGTTGTATGTGGGGGAGGGGTGAGAGAAGGAAAGATGCCACTCAATCACTCTCCTCTAGCCCCACTTCCCAAGGAACACTCCTTTGAGACTGGGAGTTCCCCCTGCCTTCGCAATCCTGAGTTTTTTACAGCTACATGTTTTGAGTCTTTAGTTTCCTGGTTAGCCAGCCCCACCTAACCCGAACCATTCTCTGCCTTGCCACAGGTCCTTACTGCCAAGCAGCCCATCTCCGCCCCTTGTAGCAGTCAGGATGAATATTTCTTTAACTCCTTGGTTATCAGAGTCCCATGCAGTTTGATTTTCTGGCAGTTCTGGTTGTTTATCATTTTTAAATTCGTTGTTATCCTTCTTTTGGTTGTGCAAGGAAGTAAATTGTTTCTACCTATGTCTCCATCTTGGCCACAACTCCCTGCACCCCCAAATTTTATCCCCTCCCTCCTGAAAGCTAATTCGTCTTCTTCACTTGTTGTAGGGTAAATGGAGGCAATCTGGCTTCCTCACCCAGCTGTCTGGGCAACTAACGGAAGCAGTTTCCCATAATTTTTGAGAATTGGCCTGATAAACAGTGTTCTCATAGCCTTGAGACTAGGTCCAATAAACAGTTCCCATATCCTTGAGTGGGCTTGCATGCATAGTATAAAGCTCTGTTGCATATGATCTATTGGCACCCTGCCAGCTTTGTTTCTTCTAGTATTTAAGGGGGTAGGGACTCCCCATTGGGTGTCACAATGGGGGACAACTGACATGCAGAGACATGCAGGGACATGCAAGGGGACATGTGCAAGCTTGCAGCATGTGTGGATCATCCATCCTTGAATAAAGGCATGTCAGAGATCCCAACGGCTCTGTAAATATTCTTCCACCGGCCCAAATACTATGAACCTGTCTGGCCTTGAATGGTCACAACACACTTGTCCAATTTCTGTGCTCTAACATAGCATTCAGGCTCCAAAGACTTGGGGTCAAACTCAGAATCCTCCCTCTCCTAAACCTTCCTTCAGGCACAAAATTATGTTGCCGTTTCACTTATTCTTGCAACAGTGATTTCATACCTACTCAATGTCAGGTTGGGGAAGGAGGACACAAAGCCTTTTAAAGCCTTTACTCTGACAGACAGTCTCAGCATATTCACAAAATCAGGGGTGGGGGTGGGCGGAGCGGCGGGATGGCTTCTATAACGTCCTCTCCATTACCACTCTGTCCCACTGAGACTTCCCAACTGAACCAGTTCAAGTAATCTCACTGGCTTCAGCCTTTTCCTATTCCCATCTCATCCCCACACCTCCAACATACTCATCTTCCTGGTGCCAGTTTGGTCAGGTAATCCTACTAATCTAAAACCTGACACTCCTTAACCTGGCATTCAGGACCCTATACCACATCCCTTCATTGGACAGTAGGCCAAGACTTGTCCAAGACTAGCCCTCTTCTCTGAGTAATCTAATTCCATTCACCATGACAAATAAATGCCTTTCCTACCGTCATTTCTTCTCTACCTGAAATGTTCTCTTTGTCCACACCAACCACCCACCCATGTCATACATGCAGCTGTCCCAAATCATTCAGGCCAAAAGTTACCTTTTCCACCTTGGACCTCTGACAACACATTCTCCTTTTGGTATGATTTTAGCACCTCCTTTTGTAATAAATAACATAGTACTTATCACATGCTGCCTAAAATGATAATGTGTATGCTTCTATCCTCACAATTAGAATTTAGTGACCTAGAGGCTATGTCTCATACATATGTAACACCTGTGTTGTCCTTAATGTGATCCTCAGTAGATGCTCAATACTTTTTTAGTGAATTAACATAGATTTAAGTCAGCAAAATAATAATTCTCATACCTATGTTACAAGTTACTTACATATACCTGAAAAATAACATCCAGTGTTTTTTTAAATTCCTGCCTATTTAACATGTATCAAAAAGTTCATTCCTTTGTCTCAAAAAATTGACTTTTAAAAATGGAACTTAAGGAATGTCCCCAAAGACATACAATCGAAATATTATATTATTATTTATGAGAGTTTAAAAAAGGAAAAACCTAAAGAACAATATCAGAGGACTCAAGAAATGCTAGTATAATTAGCACCATCATGATTAAATAAATTCTATAACTTACAAGCATAACCTACTGTAATTAACAACCACATTGTTGGTGGTGAAAGGGCACCAGGTGTTTGTGAGGCCTCAGTTCAGCAATCTCAGTCCTTGAGTTCTGGCCTAAGAAAGAATTCAGAGCCAAGACTCAAACTTTAAGAGAAAGTCTATAAAGTCACAGAGGTAGAAGTGGGCTATAGAAGAAACGGGCTTAGGAAACAAGAGATAGAGGCAAAAGAAGGGTCCTTGGAGCTCAGGAGAAAGAGAGAGGCAAGGAAAAGGGGCCTAGGGGAAGGGGGTGAGAAAAGGCACAAGTGAGACCCATAGAGTGAGTCCCACTAGGACCTCCCTCTTGAGGGCATTTGTCTGAAGGTCTTAGGGGAAGATCCCAATAGAACCCGGGTCCTCAACCTTCGGGCCTCGGATCAATATCAGTCCGGCCCTGGCAGAACCCAGTGCACAGTAGGAGGTGAGCTTGAATGTAATTTGCTTGAACCATCTGGAAACCACCCCCACCCTGGTCCATGGAAAAACTGTCTTCCACAAAACCAGTCCCTGGTGCCAAAGAGGACAGAAACCACTGCAAGAGAATATTCATCAGCTTTCCAGGTATGTCCTTTACAGGGCTGTGGTCAGCCCTGCTTGGTCAGTGCCAGGGTTCCTTTTAACTCCTTGGAGGGAGTTAATTGCTTTATTCTACGAGCTGACCTATCGGGACCTGTCCTGTAGTTTCCGGTCCTTGTATGGAAGTCAGATGGGACTTTTCCCCAGCCCCCTTTTTCTTCTCTAAGGGTATGGGGTCTACTGCACAACCAGCTACATGCCAGGGGAGAAAAGGTCAGGGGGAGGAGCTGACCCACATGACAAGGACAATCTAGGGGAGGAAAGGGTGCCTCAGGGGTGAGGTCTTAATAACAATACTTATTTCCAACACTTGGTCACCCACTTCAGCCCACTGCTGGGTGCCTGGGACTTTCTGCCTGGTGACATTCCACACATGGCCTATTGTCCTGCTCTGTCATACCTGTCTGACTGCCTACTATAGTGTTAGATTATTTAAAAGTATCAATTTTATGAGAAAAAGGAAATTACAGTCATAGTTACAGCATGTATGTAAGAAACATACATCCACATGTATGTAAATACATAAATCTGAAAGGAAGTGAATCAGTGAATAAATGGATAAATAAATACATGCATTTTGATGATTCCCTATCCATAAGCTTGCTTTCTGACCCACAAACATTTTTTTTTAATTTTTAAAGGTATACATTATACACACACACACACACACACACACACACACACACTATCAGGGCGCCCTTGTACATACTCATATTAATATAAAAATACTAATTTAAAAGATTAAAAATACCAATTTAAAATATGAAAACAGAAACAGAGGCATGGATATGTGGAACAGATTGGTAGCTGTCAGCAGGAAGAGGGGTCTGAATGAAAGAAGGTGAAGAGATTAGCCAAAGAACACACATGCATGACCCACAGACACAGACAACAGTGGGGTGATGGTGGGAGGCAAGGCAGGGGGCGAAGGCTGGGTGGGGGGAGGCAAGGGGGGTAGAAATTGGGACATCTATAATACTGATAACAATAAAAATAAAGGAAAAATAAGGAACAAATTAAAAAAGAAAAAGTAGAACAATACACCTGAAAAATGTGATCCAAATACCATGGTATGGGAAAAGATCATGAGAAACTTCCTCTCAAATAGGGAAAGGAACCACTTAATTTAATCACTTATAGTTTTCATCATTTCAAAAGCTTAATTTTGTGAGTTTCTAAAACACATTGTTTATGTAGGAAAAATTGTACAGAGTTACAGATTCTATTTGTTTTATGACTCTTCAACATCTTTTTCATTCAGATCTACATAGGAAGTAGGACAAATAAAATAAAAAATGGTAAAAATTAGACTTTCATAAATACTTTTGATAGTATGTAATGGCTAGAGTGTTGAGAAAAATCTTTCTAAGTTGCTCTATCTACAGATCCCCAGTTAGAACCATATTTGAATGTTGAATTCTGTGGTGCAACTAAATCTGAGAAGGTTAAATAGTAAATTACACATCAGGTGCTTCTTTATGTGTTTGCTGGTATCTGTGTGTTCTATCCTAAGTTTAGGCTGCATAATCCTAGGTTTATAGTTTCTAAAACATTTGGAAATTAAATTTTAAAAACTGATATAAATACACTTATAAAGTTATTTCCAATAGCCTTTCAGTTATAAAACAGGCTTTCTTGGGAACTAGTGAGTCCTTACTATTACTGGTGTCCAAACATAAACTTTGGTAGGAATTTTTTCAGAAGACAGAAAATAGTACAAATATCAAAAGAGCAATTAGAATAGATTTTCTTTAAAATCAGTTCCATCATGCCCTGGCCTGACAGATCACTTGGTTAGACCGTCGTCCTGATACTCCAAGGTTTCCACTTCAATCCCAGGTCAGGGCACACACAAGAATCACCAAAGAATGCGTAAGGAAGTGGAACAACAAGTCAGTGTCTCTTGCTCTCTCTCTCCACACTCTTCTTCCCCTTCCCTCTCTTTCTCTCTCTCTCTCAAACCAATAAAAAAATTTAAATCAATCCCATCACTTAGATTTTTTTCACTGGTTAAATAAAACCATTTTTTCAAAGTGAAATTCAATTTCCCTAGTGACAATGGCAACTAAATTTTACAAATGCTTATTTTTATTTTGAATTATTTCATATTTTATCTATCTACTCATTAATTCAGTGAGGGAGAATAACTCTACTTATCTGATATCATTTCACCATTTACACTACATAGCAGTAATGGCATTGTATGGTCAACAGCAAAGTGATTAAAAAAAATTCTTTACTTCCACCTGTTAAAAAGAATTTGAAACCCAAGTACTTTGTTTGTGTTTGATCTAGTTCACAGGAATCCTTGTTTACTCCTGATTGAATTCAATCATTTTCCCACGACGACAATGAAGAGTCACGTGAAACTGAACTGCTCCTCAGTCAAGTGCTCTGTTATTAGAACGCGTGCTGGGGGGTGGGGAGTGTTAGCTGCCATAAAGACATGGACTATACAACATCTAAATGCAATGCTTTTTTCTTGTTAAAAAAAACAAGCATCCTTCTGCACAGGATTAGAGATAGTTGTTTTCTATATGACTTTGCCAAACTGGCTACAATAAATATATTGTTACTGTAATCAAGGAGAAAAACAACAAATATTGCCTTTAAAATATAAAATCATTCTTTTTGGCCTCAAAATGTAAATACAATATGGCAACTCATTTCTTGATTAATTTTATTCGTATCACATTTTAAGATTACACGACAACATGGATTTGCCAAAAGTAAATTTCAAAAACACAGTCCTCCTCTCAGGAATGTCACATTTGGATACACGTCCAGAATAATTAAAAGCACGGACTAAAACAGATGATCATATACCCACATTCATAGCAGCAGTATTCACAATAGCTGAAAAGTGGAAGCAACCCAAGCGTCCCTCAGGGAATGAATGGATAAACAAACGTGGTACATACATACAATGAAATATTACTCAGCCTTAAAAAGAATAAAATTCTGATAGATGATCCTCCTGGAACAGAAGAAGGGCCTGAGGAGCTGTCAGGAGGCTGTCTTAGCCTGTCTGGGCTGCTATAACAAAATGCCACAAGCTAAGCGGCTTAGAAACAACAAATATGCCCTGGATGGTGTGACTCAGGGGACTGAGTGCTGGCCTGAGAACCAAAGGGTTGCCGGTTCAATACCCATCAGGGCACGTGCCTGGGTTGTGGGCCAGGTCCCCAGTATAGGGCCAGCGAGAGGCAACCACACATGGATGTTTCCCTCCTTCTCTTTATCCCGCCATTCCCTTCTCTCTAAAAATAAATAAAATCTTTAAAAAAACTAAACAACAAATTTATTTCTCACAGTTCTGGAAGCTTGAAGTCCGAGATCAAGGTACTACCATGGTGGGGTAAGGGTCCCTTTCTGGGTTACATACTTCTCATTTTGTCCTTACAATAATGGAAGGGACTCAGGATCTCTTTGCAGTCTCTATAAGGTACTAATCTCATTTGTGATGGCTCCACCCTCATGACTTAAGAACCTCCCAAAGGTTCTAATAACATCACATTAGGCATTAGGATTTCAGCACAGGAATCTGGGGCAGGGGGTGGGGGGAGGGCACATTCAGACCACAGCAGAGTCCTTTTCCCAATCTCTGCCCTGTCCCTCTGGTAGCTGTCAGGAGAAAGGTTCTCACTGACTCCTGGGTTATGGTGAAATATGGGGCTTTCTGCACGCTCCTCCACCTTGCCCAAAACAGAGTTCTAGAATATAAAGCCACTTAACTGCAGTCTAGATTTGGCTTCCCAGCAGTCGAGCATCCCATGACTCATGTAATCATTGGTGTCTTTTCCTTCAGTGTCACCTTTTTTGATGTGCTGGAAAAGGGTTTCAGGAATCTGACACTCGACTTATTCTTCTCTTCTCCGTCCACGCAGATAATTCACCGTATGAATCTGAAATTGGCCATGGCCTGGCCTTGTCGTGTCTGAGTGAGTTCAACAAAAAGTAGTCCTAAGTGGCTCCGAGAGACTGACAGCTGCTACAAACCCAACAGTAATCTTTAGATGTAAGCAAGGTAACGAAGACTGTTCATTACCAAAATTCACCTTTTCAACTTCACTGTTCATAAGTGCAATGAAGTCTTGTCTCCCTCCACGAAACCCAGCATCCAGGACAGCAGACACGCTCGCTCTTCTCCTTGCCTGAATAATTTTTCCAGCTCCAGGTAGAGTGCTTCTTGAAGTGGAGTGCTCAGCAAAGACTGCTGCCCATCTCACACAACGTTATTTTGTCCCTGAGCTACAAGCAGGTAAGCTACTACTCTCTGATACCACAGAAACAGCAAGCAACGTCACATGAGTTTAAAAAGAAAAAGAAAGAAATTTGCTGCATCTTCCCAGAGATCTCTGCAACTGCAGAAAATAACAGCATTATTACCAAATCAAACCCTACAATAATGAAGTACTATGTAAAAGATTAGGGTGAATAGTAAGGACAGATTTTCTTCAAAGCAGTACCACCCAGCAAACCTTGCTGACATCAGTGGGCCTGCCACTGTCAGAAGCACGCTTTCTGGTCTCCACACCCATCCCTGCCCAGACCCACTTGCCTTGACTGCCCACCCGCACACACCACCAGTGACACCCCCCACCAGCGACCCGTGAGAACTGCAGCAGAGCTAATCCACCACATGGAATTCCCAGAGGCTGTTCTGCCATCTCAACTTTTAACCAAAAATCAGTATCTTAAAATATATCAGCTTAATTAATCTGCTTTAATCACTGCTACTATTTGCTCAAATCTAACTCCAAGAACAAAATTCAAAACTAACCCACTAACTACAAAGCAAAATATCTCCGGGAAAGTCTTTCAGTCTTTATCTTATAATACAAAACTTCTTACAGCCATGTCAAAGTGTGCATCATTTAAAAATGCTACGGAAGTAAACAAGCACGCAAAAATGTCAATAGAAATTTTCTGTGCGTCTTTATAATTTACTGAATCAATTAAAGCCAAAAGCACAGTGTCTATGAAGACATAAAATGGGCAGTTTAGAACAGAACAAAGTGCTAATTTCATAGGCTGCTAAAAAAACTAAGACAGGAGGAAAGCTGACAAATGCTCACAGTATAAGAACATCTTGTAAAAAGTGGATAACCCTGGAGTTCATAAAGGGCTAATTCAGAAAGAGAAACAGTCATTTTAACAAAAAATTAAGTTTTTCAGCTTTCAAGTTAATAAAAGTCTCAGACTTTTGCCCTGGCTGGTGTGATGCAGTGGACTGAGTACCAGCCTGCAAACCAAAGGGTTACCGGTTCGATTCCCAGTCAGGGCACATGCCTGGGGTGTGGACCAGGCCCCCAGTAGGGGGCGCACAAGAGGCAACCATACATTGATGTTTCCCTCTTTCTAAAAATAAACAAATAAAATCTTTAAAAAAAAAGATAAGGCCAATTAAAACAGACAAAAGAATTTAAAAGTAAAATACTGAAAACGATGCTGCCTCATTCTTACAAGCTGTCCAACTCTCAACTCCCATTCCTGTGATACCCAGCTATGCTCTTGCCCTTGCTTTCCAATAAATATCCTCACGTACTTCCGATAACTCTTCCCTCCCCCACTCCCCACCCATTTTGCTCAAGAGAGTGTCAGTGGACTTTTACATATAATCAAAAGAATCTTAATGCTTGTGGTAGGTAGCCTCCAAAATAGCCCCAAATATCTCCAGGTACACTCTTGTATATCATCCCCCACATACTGGGTCGATTTTAGAAGGTCAATTCCAAACTTAGGTTATAAAAAGGCTGTGGCTTCCATTCTGAGGGTCTCTTTTGCTCTCTCTCAGAGCCGCCCTATGCAGAGGATAATGTGGCAAGGAACTAGTGTCAACAGCTAAAAGCCAGCAAGTACCTGATGCTGGCAACAGCTACTAAGTGTGTCTGGAAGAGATTCTCTCCTGGTTGGGCCTGAGAGGACCACAGCCCCAGGTGACAGCTCTTCTGCAATCTCCTGAAAGACCCTGAGCCATAAGCTCCCAGCTAAGCTGGGCCAGGAGTCCTAAACCACACCTGAGATGATAAATACTGTTGTTCCAAGCCACTAATCATTGGGGTAGTTTGTTACATAGCTTGATGACTGATACAGTTCCCTAAAACCTAATTCTCAGTCAGATTAACATCATGTTAAAAAAACAACATAAAGATGAGTTAAGATTAATTTCTTCTTGGGCATATTTAACCTTGTTATGAAAACTAGTGTGCAGCAAGAAAAAGGCTCTGACTCTCCACAGGAGGGGACTTGCCCTCAGACTGAGAATGGTCATGAACTAGCTGTGTTATGCTAAGGAGCAACTCCTCATAGTGGTTCAACTGCTTATCTCTAAAGTACAGATGTACATGGCCCTTCATAGTATAAATATGCTGTGATTCTACAAGGGCTATTTTCTCATACTCAACCAAAAGATCATTTTGCTTTTACAGTTCTGAGGACATTGATTCTGTCTCCCATGTCACAACTTTGAATAGTCATTTTCCAGCATCCAGAGTACGTGCAAAAACACATAAGAACTGCCCCCCAATGCACATCTATCCATTATGAAACTTTTAGAATGTCCTAATGAGCATAATTCATTAATTAAGATGTTTGGAGACTAAGCACCAACAAGTTCAACATTACCTTCTGACTTCAAAATGAACCTACGTGCCAGTCCACCCAGGCCCTTTCAGAAGCAGCTTCCCTCTGCCTGCAGTGCCCTTTCTGGTGTCGTCCCCACTCCCATTCCTCTTGCCCTTGCCACCAAACTGTCTTTGCAGAGCCTTCCCTGACCACATCCCCCCACCACCCAGGGCAGAGGCAATCCTTCTGACCTCCCTTCTACCTTGGTGTACGGTGCACAGCAAAATAATCAATTACTTGTGTACCTGTCTCCCTTCCTAGAGCATTAGGTCCTTATGGGCAAGGTCCAAATTATGGTGATCTCTGCATTCCCAGCATTCAGCAGGAAGCCTGGAACTTAGGCCCTGGACTGACCAATGTTTGTTGACCTACCAAACAACTGAACCTTAAGTTCATAACGGGGCATCAAATTCCCACACTTACAGAAAAATGTCCCCCTCCTCAAAGTCATGGCTGTAAGCCTGGTCATCACGGGCATTGTTAATTCCCCCCCAAAAAGGATGGAGAACAGACATTTCTGAGCCAACATTGCCTACTAAATTCCAATTTTTCTCCAACTTCTCTGTGGTTGAAAAGAACACATTCTAGAAACATTTCCACATAGTGAATTTACCACTTGCTAGAAATGTCAGTTTAAAAGAAAAGGAACTTCTCGGCCTGTCTAGTCCTTTAGCATTCTGCTTATATGGCCTCTTTCTCTAGTGAGAATTCCAAACTAATGAACTGTCACCATTTTTTAACTCTGGGGGGAAAAAACAATAAAGAAGCTTTGTTATCAGTTTTCAGCCACAGCCACCCCACATACTGATCCCACACATCAGCATTAATTCATTTTCAAATAAAAATGGTAACGAGAGACATATATTCTAGATAGAGTTCAGTGGAATAAAACAAATGAAATGAAGACCAAAATATCATATTCCAAGCACCTTATAATAATATATCAAAATTAGATAAATTATTTACACATTCAGAAGCAATCAGAACAACGTAGCTAATTCAGATCTCATGATTAGAGATCACATGACTGCTTCCACCATGGGCAGGCTACACGGAACCACCGAACTGCATGATGAGAAATGGCTCATTTGTTGGTCTGAAAACATTCAAAAGGAACACTGGTCTTTATTAAGAGAATATGATTTCAAGTTCATTATAAAATACCCATTTATAGATAATACCAAAATAATTAGCTACCTGTTCACTAAAAGCATAAAAGAAATTCTGTAAGAGCATCTAGTACTAAGCAATTTTATTCATCTTGTTCCAATGGTTTTATATGCCTAAAATGAAAATACTTAAAACATTGTGTAATCATAAATTTTTGTTTCAGAATTGCATTCCTGGTCCTCACAAACTATAAGCACCCCCATGTAAGTTGTAAAAACTGTATTTCGCCATAATTTATAGAGAGAGACTTTCTAGATTACTTGTATTTCAAAAGCATCTGAAAGAAGCAAAGAATGCATTTGACTTGGGTAAGGCCAGACTTTCTATGACAGACCTCTTACTCTTAGTTCATGGAAATAGGCATATACTAGGTTTGGTAAAACTTTAGATTCACCCTAAAAACAATACTTAAGGTCATTTTGGAGGAGCTCAGAATACAAAAAGAATAAAGAGAAAATAACCAAAGTCTGGCTGCATCTACATGGTCTGTAGTCACCTTCCGTCTCACTTCCAGATGTGCCACATCAACAAGAAGAGGCTCTTGACACAGAGCAGACTAGTGGTGGCCAGAGGGGAGGGGAATTGAAGGACTGGGTAAAAGAGGTGAAAGGATTAAGAAGTACAGATTGGTAGTTACAAAACAGTCACTGGGATGTAGAGGGAATATAGGGAATACAGTCAATATTGTGAAAACCTTGTGTGGTGCCAGGTGGGTACTGGAAATATCGGGGGACCACTTTGTAAAGTACATGATGTCTAAACACTATGCAGTACACCTGAAACCAATACAAAATAATATTAAAAGTAAATTGTGATTGGAAAATAAAAAGCATTAAAAAATAAAACAATAAAGAGAGACTCATTCTCCTAATTCCACAGACAGCCCCAGGAATAGTAGTAGCAATGACCCCTTGGGTCCTCCCATCTTTCCACCAAGGCCCTTTTTAATCCTGGAGTAACAGTGCAAGCAGCCCGATTTCCCTCAGTGCTCCACACGCTGAGTGTTGAAAACTGCCTCTCTAATGAATGAACAGTTGTACTTTTATATTGGGTTGGCCAAAAAGTCTGTATGGCTTTTCCGTAAAACAAAAGACACACTTTTCATTTTCACCAACAACTTCATTGATTTGGATATGCTGAATATGTCAGCTATCTCCGGTGTGGTATAACAATGATTTTTCCCAATTAATGTCTTTTTGATCACTATCAACTTCAACTGGCCCACCCAACTGAGGAGCATCATCCAGCAAGACATCTCCAGCATGAAACTTCACAAACCACTTTTGACACTTTTGATCAGTCATAGCACCTTCTTCATAACTGCACAAATTGTTTTTGGTGTTTCACTTGTTTTTACCTTTCTTGAAATAATAAAGCATAATATGCCAAAAATGTACCAAATATTCTTTCATCTTCAGTATTAAAATGGCTACACAAAAATTTACCAATTTTGATGTTTTTTTAATTACATGCCGATATGACAGTTGTCACAATACAACCTAACAAAATTTTTCAAATGAAGTTAAAGACAACAAAGCACTACTAGAGCCATCCTATGGAAAAAAACAAACAAACTTTTTGACCAACCCAATAATTACGTTTCCTAACAAGTACGTTGGATGTAGGCAGAGCAGGACTTGACAACAGACTTTCAAACCTCTGGCTTTAAAACCATCTTCAACTTTAAGAATAACTTCTATTTGTATCTTTATAAAAACGTTTACATCTAAGGACTGACATCTTTCGTTCAAATATTCTTAGAGGCAATGTTTTACTGTCAGGAATGCAACAGTACATTTTTTGAAGCTTTCTACACCTAGGCAAGTTACAAATCAAGATTTGAATTTCCAAGCCTCTATTTCCAGAAACCCACACTACCAGTTCCTTATTCCAGCAGCAGTGCACTCAGGTAAAGAAAATGACTCTTAAAATCAAGTAATGTAAATGGGTTCATCCCTAAATATTTTTTCCTTAAAAAGTGTAACAATGCAACACAGATACAACACACACCAAGGAGTTCCTTTCCTCCTAATCCTTTCTATTAAGGCTAGCCAGACAACAGGCTGGATTGTGGTCCCACTGCCCCAAGGTTGTGGCTTCAGTCCCCAGTCAGGGCATGTGCAAGAACCAACCAATAAATGAGTGGGGCAACACATCCATGTTCCTCTTTCTCTCCCTCTCCCTCCCCCCTTTCCCCTCCCCCTCTCCCTCTCTCTCCCCCTGACCCACACTTCCCCCCACCTCTTCCCTTCCTTCTTGGGTCTCTCTCTCCTCTTCCTCCCTTTCTCTCTCTCTCCCTCCCCCGCCACCCTCCCTTCACTCTCCTTCTCTCTCTCTCCCCTCTCTTCACTCTCTAAAATCAATAAATACAAAAATAAAATAAAATAAGGATGTCCTTGAAAACCAGACCCCTAAATCAAATATCCATTCTGTTCACTGCCTACCTCAGGAGGCCAGGTGTTCCAGATGAAGCTGATGAGAGACTTCAAAAAGTCCACCAAAATACAAAATTGCTAAGCACTCAAACCAAGCCAAAGCTATATTCACAGAACACAGATCATAGCTTTACGAACTGTATCGGGCATTCCATTTTTGTAGTCATCAGAACAGATTCTAAAAAGGAAAGTCCTCTATGAGTACTAATAAAAAAAGAAAACTCACACAAAGAAGTAGCTAATTTTAAAATTGAAGTAAAAAACAAAAAATAAGCCCTGGCTGGTGTGGCTCAGTGGACTGAGTGCCACCCTGTGTATGAATCAGGAGTCGCAGGTTTGATTCCTGGTCTAGGGCACATGCCTGGGTTGTGGGCTGGGTCCCCAGTGGGGAACACACAAGGGGCAACCACACAATGATGTTTCCCTCTCTTTCTCCCTCCCTTCCCCTCTCTAAAAATTAGTAAAATCTGTTAAAAAATAAAGTAAATATTTAAAAAAATAAAAAATAAAACCACTGGTTACAAAAGGAAAAAATTACCACAACTCCCAATATATCATAAAAAAAAGAAGATGAAGAAGAAGGTGTACGGGAAGAAAATTAAGTGATTACTGAATTTGAGTACAGAAATCACACAACTTCCTGGCACTAATAGAAACTACACTACCATCCACTGTCTGAATTCCAGGCAATGTCTTTTTCTGTCAATAATACTACTAGGAGCACCACCTCAGAAGAGGGCATTAACTCTAATGAGTACAAATGAGCACTGCAACCCTGTGCAAAACTAGTGCAGGAAGGGCAGGACAGCACCTACATCAAGTCTGAAGCTCATGGTGGGTGCCTGCTGGAGCTGAGGAGCCTAGAGTCTGTGATGTCCAACCTGAGGCCTTGAATGTGTGAAAGTGACAAAGACAGCAGAACCATCAGGAAGTTACTCTTAAGTTTTCCTCGAATCCTAGAGCCTGTACCTAAATGGCTCTGAAGAGATACAGAGACTTGCCCCCCTGAGGAAATTATATTTGGCAACACCTGGAGACATTTTTTGACTGTCATGATTGGGGTGGGGACATGATACTGGCATCTAAACATTCTACAATAGACAGCGCAGCCTTCATTATGACCAACAAAGGATTGTCCGGCCCAAAATGTCAGTACTGCTGAGGTTGAGAAATCTTGCTATAGTTTCATCAACGACTCCTGTTTTATTGAAAGTGTCCCTGAATTTCATAGCAAGAAGCAAGACTCAGTAAACATATACTTTCACAGGAGAACATGGCTAATGAAGACGAAAACCCATTAACATAAACTAGTTTGAGGAACAGAAAACTAAAGTGCATTGTTAATATACAGACTGTCCTTCTCCACTAGGCATCACTGTTCTAGTTTAACACCATGTTCCAAACCATGTAAATTACAGCCAGGCACAGATGACAGGGGAAAGCACTCACTCAACGCCTTGACTGTCAGCATCCCGTGTCCAAATTGAAGGAACGCACAGGTGTAGGCTGAGGTCACAGCACCCTGGGTGGCTAGGACAGGCTACACAGAGCCACGCCTAAGCAGAGGGAGCTGGCTGGCATATAGCAGGCTGTGGTCCCAGCTCACTCATCTACACAGCCTCATCTCTCTGATTTTTACTTTGGCCAGAACTCCTTCCCACAATCCTCTTCACTCTTTCCTTGTACAAACATCCTGGACACAAGAATAAACTTCATTTTCAAAAAGCCCAAATTATGCTTCAACAAATGTTCCTCTCTGAATATTGTTAGTTAAATGAGCGGAAAATTTGCGTCCAATTATCTAGTCGCTAGTGTCATGCCGAAAGTCCACAGAGCCTCTCCCGGCAGATCATCCCCCTTGACTCTGAAAATCATTGCCATACTTTGTGTCTAGCCCAAGTCACTTGATGTCCAGCCCAAATTATGACCACATTTGGTGCCCAGCCCAAACCACTGTCAAGGATGCAGAGTGACCCAAACTTCACCAAAGGTAACAGCAGTCCATCTACTTCTGAATGCCCGTTTTTCACCTCCTGGGCCTTGCCTGGCTTTCACAATGTGTGCCATCCTGCATTCGAGACTTCCCTGAGTCATCCCACCCGGCAGCCCTGTCACAGCTCCCAAGGTACACAGCCTCCCCTTCCAGAAGCTGCCAACATGAGCTACAAAACAGTACTCCTCCTGCTGCACCACAGAACTCTGCAAACAGCCAAGTGTGTTTGCAGAGCATGACACTGCTTAGAAACATGTGGCCAACCAGAAACAACCATCTCCCACAGAAGCAAATGGTCTGCAAAGCAAAAAAATGTCCCCCACCCCTTTAAATTTATCCCTGTGTGGTTAACACTTAAAATCACACTTTTGGATGCTGGCTTTGCTAAACTTACTCCAGATTTTCCACAAAATAATAAATGGAAAATCAGACAGGTATATTTTAGAGAAAAAGAGCCAAATATATGCTAAAATCAAAGTGCATCAACAACTTAGATCTCTTCAGTAACATTAACTTCAGCATCAGAAGACAGAAGGCAATGTCTAATGCTGCATCAACCCTATTTATCAATGCTTTTCAAGCAAAGGAGTAACAAACACTACACATTACAGCCCATCACGTACACACAGCTTGAGGAAAAAAAGGCTGCAGAAAAATGAGGGCAGCCACATAAACAAACAAAAGTAATACTCACTGTAAATGAATGTAATTCTCGTGAGTCTGAAGGTTTTGAAACTGGATTAAACACAGCATCACAACTTTGTTTCTTTTTATCCTAGACTCTGGCAGGGCACACAAGGAAACCTCAGATCTGGACTTGTAAGCAACCATACAAAGTCTAGATCCACACCAAAAAAAACACAAAACAATAAATTACGATCACCCTGAATGGAAGAGGTGTAATTAACTAACACCCTGAAAGAGACATAGGTTCATTAATGGACAGAACCCTAACATTGTGGAGTGAAATCTTTGGGGGGGCGGGGGGGATGGACAAAGGAGAGATCTCCTCTCAATTAATTAAACTCAATTTGCAGAGTGAGACAGTTTACCAAATATAATCAAAATATCTTTAGTAATTTCTTTTTTCCTTTTTGCCAACCAAGAACAGAAGCATCCATCCACAGGAAAGAACTTACTTATAAAGTATTTTTAACCCGACATTCAGTTTTACAACATTTAGCTGTATGACATACACGGACCCTGAAAAAATTCATTTGATGTGAACCCCAAGAAGCAGTTTATCTGCTGAGATGCACTCCCTATGGCCAATGAAGGGTCCAAATTTTATGACTAATGTGAGCCTAACAATCATTTGCTGACAAGGGCTCCTCACAGACTCTGATACTACAAAGAACCTCAGATTGAACCCTCTTCCCACACTATGCCCCCTGGCTTATTCCATCTGAGTCAACCACTGCAGGGAAGTCCTGGTTTCCTCTTTCTACCAACAGATCGGGACCTGCCCCACCAATCAGAACTGCACAATGTGGAGACCTCATTTACATAACATGGACCTAACTGATATCCTGGGCAGAACTTTATCAAAGGTGGCCTCCTTTTTATCTTGGTGAAACACAGTTTAAGCCCTATCTGAATCACTGTCTCTAAGGCTACAGCTTATAAATGCTTGTGATTCTTTATTACAGTCTAAAATTAACTGTGGTTTACACATATGATCTCCCATGCAGAGTACTTTCTATTCTTCCTCAGAGTCCGAAGGTCTATAATCATAGTCTAAAATAGAAGAAATTTGCATTTCATCGTCCAACTAAAATTTCTGCAAGGCTCACAGAGCAAATGAACAAAGATGCAATCACAGTTACTGACAATGATCTTTAGTGCAGTCCACTGTATTTCTCTCAGGACCAGGAGCCAGATGAAGGTCTAGATACTGGTACATCTCCACTGAGCATCTGAGCCCTACCAAAGTCAGTCCTGCTCTGTGGGGAGGGCCCCTGAACAGCTGATCCTCCACAGCCAGTCCATGCAGCCAATCAGCCTAGGCGTAAATCCCTCCCACTCACATGCCAACAGCACTCAAGGCTCAACTACAAGAGGAGGGTGTACACAACCCACACAAGGGGGTGGAGAGGGCACACCTGAAGTGCCCAGTTTGGGTGATCAGAGGGGCTTGTGCCACTGGACCCTACAGAACATTCACTACATTGGGCCACTCTAAAAAGCCTGAGATATGTACAAGTTTTGCCTAATAAACAGAAACAAACACAGAGAGGGTGCCAAAATGAGGACATAAAGAAACATGGCCCAAATGAAAGAACAGAACAAAACTCTAGAAAAACAACTAAATAAAATGGTGACAGGCAAAGCTACTAGATGCAGAGTTCAAAATACTGGTTATAAGAATGTTCAATGCCCTTAATGAGAACCTCAACAGCATAAAAAAAGGCTAGTCAGAAATGAAGGATACACTAACTGAAAAAAAAAATCTAAAAATGAAGATTTTTAAACTATGAGGATAGTGTAAGGAGCCTCTAGGACAACTTTAAGCAAACCAACATTAACATCATGGGAGTGCTGGAAGGAGAAAAGAGAGCAAAAAATTGAAAACCTATTTGAAAAAAACAACAGACACTTCCCTAACTCTGTCCAGGAAGCACAGAGTCCCAAACAAGATGAACCCATAGATATCCATACTGAGACACCTAATAATTAAAATGCCAAAGGTTAAAACAAAGAAAAAATCTTAAAAGAAAAGCAGTTAGTTAATTACCTAGAAGAGAGCTTCCATTAGACTATTAGCTGATTTCTCAAAAGTAACTTTGCAGACCAGAAGGGGTTGGCAAGAAATATTCAGGAGGTGAGAAACAACAACCTACAACCAAGATCACTCTACCCAACAAAGCTGTCACTTAGAGTTAAAGGATATATAAAGAGCTTCCCAGAAAAAAGAAAGCTAAAGGAGTTCATCACCACCAAACAAAATGTTACAGGGTGCTCTTTAAGAAGAGGTAAAACAAAAGATAAAAACTATGAATAAAATGGCAATAAATACATACCTATCAATGATTGAATATAAAAAACAAAGTAAATGGACAACAAACTCACAGCTATTAACAACTGAACCTAAAACAGAAACAAAAACAAACTAAGCAAACAACTAGAACAGGAACAGAATCACAGAAATGGAGGTCACATGGAGGGTTATCATCAGGGGAGTGCGTGGGGGGAGAGGGGGAAAAGGTACAGGGAATAAGAAGCATAAATGGTAGGTAGAAGTAGACAGGGGGAGGTTAGGAATAGTATAGGAAATGTAGAAGCCAAAGAACTTATATATAAGACCCATGGACATGAACTAAGGAGGGGGAGTGTGGGGGGAAGGGGTGTGCAGGGTGGGGGATGGGGAGGAGATGGGACAACTGTAATAGCATAATCAAATCAATAAAATATATTTTAAAAAAAAGTAAATGAACAAGCAGAACAGAAACAGATTCACAGATACAAAACATTTTGACAGTTGCCAGATGGGATGGGCCTCGTGGGGATGGGTGAAAAAGATGAAAGGTTAAGAAGTACACACTGGTTGTTACAGAACAGTCATGGGGATGTAAGTCCAGCACAGGGAATATAGTCAGTAATATTCTAATAACTATGTGTGGTGTCAGATGGGTACAAGATTTATTGGGATGATCACTGAGTGAGTTATATAATGTCTAATCACTGGGGTATACATCTGGAACTAGTATAATAATGTACATCAACTGTAACTGAAAAATAAAAAAACAAAAACAAAAGAAGAGGAGCAGTATGTTAGAAAGGGGAGCAGTATTTCTATTTCAAATTCTACTGCCAGCAAGCTTCCCATTCAAAGGCCATATACAGCTCTGTAGAACCCAGCCCACCCAGCTCTGGAATTCCAGTTATCCTCTGATACTACCTTGAATACTTGACATCTTTGTTAAGATGAGCCCCTCTAGCTGCTGGCTGCTAAGGGCAGTTCAAACACACTTTGTTTTAGATCTTGGAACACACTTCATATTTAATACGAGGAAATTCACATGAGTGCTAAGTTCCTACCAGCATATGTTCATCTGGTATTTTTCGGTTTATTCAGCACTTTAGTCTCATTCGATCCTCATTTTAAGTACCTCAGGGCATAAGGCAAGACAGTATTTTTAAGCGCTGTTTCCAAGCAGAGAGGACAGTGAAGCTGAGAGGGACAGATGTCCAACAATAAAGGAGGAGCCACATCTGGGACGCACATCTCCTGATTATAGGACCTCGTTCTTTGTCCTACACCAACTTTGTAGACCTAGAGGCATATTGTAGAAACCCCTGGGAAGGTCTCTCCCTGAATGTTCTCCCCCGTGAGCTCCTCCCTCACTCTTCAGAAAAGGTAGAACAGAACAGAGAGGGAACAGTCTCCTGACCAAGACTCCCACCAACAAACTACTCAGCATTTCAAGATGATGCAAAATGCTGCAAGAAAAGGAAACTTTCTGCCTCCTTCAGCTATAAAGCTGAAAAGGATTCTGAAAGTGTGAGAGATGACACCAACTGTTAGTGCCATGGACTTACCCTGGTTGCCTAAATGTTGAATCACGAAAGGATTTGGACTTTGAAGTGTGACAAGTATGATATTATCAACAGCTCTCTTGTGAAAGATACCAAACACCACCTCCTTAAAGCAAGCCCAGCATGACACACATGGAGCTCAAATCGCTGGCCCTGTGCTACTCACACGTCCTGCCTCTTGTTACTTTCATCCTTTTTGGTTCTTGTCCTTCCCTGGATAGGAAGGGATCTGATCTTTCTGTTAGTTTCATCGAGTCAGACATGTGAAAGCAATTCTTCTCCTTAAGATGACACAGACAATGAGCTTTGTAGAAAAGGGTGAGAAAAATCTACCATTCCACATAATTATTTAAACTTCACTGCTCTCCAGAAGCGGGGACAAACATAAATATCCTAATCATAAAGTATTGCTAACTAAAAGCTTACTGCATCTCTTAAGACAAAGCAAGCATGGGCCAGGCACTAGGCAAGGTCAGATTCTACACACAGATCACTCGCCAGTCAGCTGTCACAGAACAACTGAGGCATGCAGCTCTAGCATGTGACAGGAGATTCAACCCCAACTTTGCCACCAATTAGTTGTGGAAACTTGAGCAAATTTCTTACCCTTTAAGTTAAGGCTCAATGCCTTCTCCTGTAATGTGGGGAGAGTAATGTGAAAATTTAAAGATAATACAGGTCAGTAATTAGCAGAGTCTCAGCCCAAAGTTAACACGCATCAAGTTTTACTACCCTTGTCCACGTTCTGCATGACCTGGGCAAGAGACTGTACCTCTCCAAGACTTAGTTTCCTTATCTGTAAAATAAGGGTATGATTCTAAATTAGAGGGGGAAAGAGGCTCAGTCAGCAGAGTGGAGGTCACAGAGCCATCAGCATGCTTTGAAGAACGGCTCTCTCAGCACACCTGTACACTGGTAACATGCAGTCAGCCCTCGCTCATTCGGTGTCCTCACAACTCTGCAGGCAGCGTGTTAATAAATCCCAGTCTGAAATGAAAGTCCACAGGTATGGTTTTGCCCATGAGGCTGGAAATATTAAAGTGGGACTGACATTCAAGAAAAAGAACGCTAAAGAGACGCAGTCAGAAGTTTGCACAGACTCAAAAACACCAGAGCAGTAAATCAGGTTAACACCACAGTAGGCACTTTGATTTTAAATTGCTCCTTTGTCGCCTCCCCGCCCCCACCCCACACCTTTTAACAGAGCACTTTTTCTGGTTATGCTTCCCACACCTAAGATGAGTTCCTTAGGCTTCCAGCTTCTCTGGATATGGGAAGTTCAAACACCACTTGATGTGTAAACACGTTTTATGTTTAATACAAAAAAAATCAACATGAATGGCTATGTTTATAATTGCATATGTTCACCTAGTACTTTTTGATTTATTAAGCATTTTAGCCTCATTTTGATCCCTAAGAATGTAATGGACATCTGATGAGACAACCATTCATCTGATGAAACAAGGAAAAAAGACTAATAGTACATTGCTAAACAGAATTCCATTAACCACAGTTTCCTTTCAATTTGGGTGATTTTTTTTCTCTGAATTATACTTTAAAATCTTTCTTACGTTTCATTTTCAGGAGCTCACCCTACCTGCTACCTCTCAGGATAAAATGCAAACAGAACCAAAAAGTTTCACATCACTCCACTTTCATTATCACAAGTCTTAGTGATCCTCTCCTAACACTTGTTTCCTCTTACCTAATCAATACACATGATGACGCCCTGCCTCTGACGTCCTTACGGAGCTGGCTTCACTCCTTGATTCAACAAATATTTATAGAGTGTCACTGAGATATCAGGCCCTGTGCTGGGTACATGGTTTATATTAATGAACAAAACAAAAAAAAGTTCTCCATGGAATTTCCATGAGTAGAAATAGTTATATATACACACACACACACACACATATATATATAAATAGTTACTATTCCATACATACTAATAATAGAATATAATATATAATATATAATAAAATGTTATACATAGTTATTAATAGTTAATATAATAATATAAAATATAATATAATAGTTTATATATATATATATATAAAAAACACATAGAGCATGTTATAGGTGACATGGAATAAAGAAACATTAGGGCAAAGAACATATTTTAGGATTGCTCATGGGGTGGCACGAAGGATGTTAAATGGGGTGATAAGGAAGGCCTCAAAGAAAAAGGTGAGGCTTGAACAAAGACTGAAGACAGTGAGGATGTTAGCCAAGAGAATACACAAAGAGCATTCCAGGCAGAAGGACAGAGCAAAGGCCCTGGGGCAAAAGTGTGTCTGGTGTGTTCAAGGAACAGCACTGAAGCACTGAACAAGATCAAGGTGGCTGCAGTGAGCTAGTGAGTGAGTGACTGAGGAAGGCGGGCAGATCACAAAAGGCCTTAGTGCCCAGTGTAAGTCCTCTAACTGTAAAAGTCCATTGTAAAGCTTTTTCTACAAATAAAATAAGAAGTCATTGCAGTTTTTGAGGAGGAGAGTGATGTGTTAAGTTTTAAAAAGGATCTCACCACAGCTGCTGTGTTGAGTGCAGACTGTAGGGGGCAAGGGTGGAAGCAAGACGACCAGTTAGGCTACTTAAGCGCAAGAGCAGCAGGAAAGGCATAAAAAACAGTGATCAGATTCTGGCCCAGGCTGACATGGCTCAGTTGGTTGGAGCACTGTGCCGTGCAACAGAAGGTTGTGGGTTCAATCCCCGGTCAGGGCACATGCCTAGATTATGGGTTCAATCCCTGGTGCAGGCTCATAGGATCCCAGTCCTGGGAGGATATGAGAGGCATCCAATCTATATTTCTCTCTCTAAAAGCAATTGAAAAAAAATGTCCTTGGGTGAGGATAAAAAGAAAAAACAAGTGATCAGATTCTAGATCTATTTTGAAGATACAGAGTAATGCTTTCCTAGCAAATTGGACATGGGATGAAGGAGATACTGGACTGTCAAGGATGACAGCTGATATACAAAGGATGAAGGTGCTGATCAGTCTAATACAAATTCCAAAAACATGAATAACCTAACACTAATGTACACAGAGCACAAAGCCAGAGCAAGTTGTACATAGGTCTCATGGGAGCCTAACTGCCCTAACTCAGTCATTGAAATCCTATGGGACAAGGAGTACCCACTGTGTGTTTGAACAGAGGAAACACGGGTACATAGCTCATTTCTCTATGATGTAAAGAAACTCACCTATCACAGAAACCTCATAACTATCTCTGAACCCTTCCATTCTAGTTGCCTGGAACATCTTCCGTATGTAAGAAAGATGGCATTTGTGCATTTCAGCTTTTGTTAGATACTGTACTTTTGTTATACACCACCTTAGAATCAAGAACTGAGACATAACTTACACAAGGTCTGTCCAGAAGGTATCCAGCCATGTAATATAAAAATTAGATACATTTATTGAACAATACAAGATACAAGAAACAGTGTACATAGGACAAAGACACCTCAGTCCCCCTTCTAAGTTGGCACCTTGGGACCCACAATTCTCCCAATCGTCATCAGCTACCCCATTGTATTTTCCTGAATGTCATCAACTGTCTGAAATCTCTTCCCTTTCAAAGGTGATTTTAGTTTTGGGAAAGGCCAGAAGTCACAGGGCACCAAATCTGGGCTGTAGGGGGACGGAGTCACCTGGGTGATAACGGTGTTTCACAAAAAACCTGCACAAGACGTGATGCATGAGCAGGCACACTGTCCCAATGAAACTGCCAATCACCAGCTGCCCATAGCTAGGGCCTTCTGAATCATCCAAATAGTTTCCCTGGAGGAATTTTCGAGCTGAACGCAAAATTTGATGCAGACTCATTTCTCTACTCACTCATTTTAAATGCGACAGCCACACAGTACACAAGCTCAATCAACTGTGTCTACCACCCCTACTGACTAGTTCTGTGAAGTTGTCATTGCTCATGCATGTGCATTCCAGTCCACTCTCCTTGGCTGTCAGTACACATGGATGTTGGGCAAACCCTTCTCGTTGTACTGACAATGGCTGGCTGGAACTTTTTCCTGACAGACCTCGTATAATTGTATTAACCAATGACACCCCAATAAAATTTAATTTAAAAAAGAATAGAGATGTAGTTTTAAAATGTTTGCTGATCATCTAACAATACAGTAAGTTATGTTTGTGTGCATAATATATATTGTATCTTGCCATGTATAATGCGCAGTTTTTTTTGCCACAATTTTTGAGGGGAAATAAGGATGCGCATTATACATGAGTAGTACTAATTCCGTACCTGTATAAATGTTTTTAATTCTTTTATTTTTGCTTATGTGTTAAAAGCGTAACTCTAGATAACAATAACAATATCCGTATGCAAAATAATACCCTGGAATACAATAATCGGTTTTGTTTCTAAATATAAATAAATAAATAACTGAATTATAAAATTAAAACAAAAGACTTTTTTCCTGAACATCCGGGCCAAAAATGTATGTGCGCATTATACACGGCAAAATACAGTATGCATCTTATTTAACATAAATCTTTTCTCTTCTCCAACTTCCGACACTGAATGAATTTCTATGGAAAATATCCCTCAACAAAAGGAGCAATTCTCAACGCTGGCTGCATCTTAGAATTACTGGAGAGCTTTAAACAAAATGTGAAAGCTCGGTCCTACGTTTCTGGACTTAAGAACTCCTGGATAGGTAAATCCAGAAGTATTACTTACTAAACTTGGGAAACAAAGAGAAGACTGTTTAAATGTTTCTAGGTTTAAACTAGCATCATCATATCAATTGGGTTCTGGGGTGAGAGGGCACTACAGCCTACATTAGAAATCCTCTTACCCTGACTGAGTCTCTTAAACTATCCAGAACCTACAAAACACGAGTTGGTGGTCTTCCAAATGTTTTCTCAAAAGTGAGTGATGACCAAATTTAGATTTCCCTCAAATGAAAGAACACACAATACTATTCTATTTTTCTCTGGCAAAATCCTCCTAAGCCTTCCTGTCAAACAGCTGGTTACAATTACTCCCCGCACCCCCCACCGCGTCCCAGCCCCGCTTCCCCACAATAGTCAATACCAGTATGAAGCCTGGCTCTAAGAAAACGTGAACTCTTCCTTCCATTTGTCTTTTTACATCCAACATTTAAAACATAAAGCGGCTACCCAGTGTTAGTGCACAACATAAAGGGGGAATTACTGCCAAATATTTTTGACTATCAGCACAGTATAGGACTAGGTAATGGCTCTCTGTAACAAACTCATTCACTCATTCATGTCTTTAAAACAAAATACTCGTTAAGTCTTTATTACATGCTAAACACTTCTTTCAGGTTCCTGTGACCATAGCAGTGATGAAGACATACCCAGCCTTAAAATCCTTCTAGATGCCTCCATGTGCATAAATTTTAAAATAAAGTATGGATGTACTTCGAAAACCTCTAGAGTATGTTAAGATAATGCAAGTCTAAAGCAACAACACTAGAAATGTCACTTGGAACCCTAACTTACTATGCACCTACTATAACATAAGCCAGATGCTATATTAGTCTCTTTATATGTGGTACAATACTTATTTAACAAAGTTGCTCTCCTAAAGACATGAAATTACTACTTAGAAGAAGTTAAAGAATGCCAAACAATTGAGAAAATTCTTTCTTTTGATTGAGTTTAAACTTGGCTTTCCACACTAGAAAGCACGTGCCACCCTAAAGTTGACACAAATGAATTATGACAAATGTGTCAATTCACTCATACAAGAAATTTTTTCAGGTTAGTTCAAACACATCAACTTTGATATTTTGGGGTTAAAAAAGAAAGAAAGAAAAATCAAGTTGTCATAAAAATATATTTCACATTTCAAATTTCCTAAAGTTGGAAATTACATAAACTCTAAGCATGAGGCATAAACTACCATTCTGTAGATATTAAGCAGCATAGCTACTGACGAAATCACACTACTAAATTATTAATAAAGACACCATAAAACAAACTTCACTAGGTGCAGTGATCGGTCGTCTAACTTCCTGTGGAAACACTAGTCCAAACCAAATGCCACTCGGATCAGTCAGGACTTCACAGGACTGTGATTCAGTGCCAAGCAAAAACGGTGTTTCCCTGTCCAAACCATTCTGATGACACTCTGAAGAAAAACTGGGAAGCATTCAGGTGGAGCAACTTGACTCCAGTCCCTCAGATCACCTCCGCGCCCCCAGATCCTTTGGTGGGAGGCCTTTGGTCTTGTTTCTAGTTTTCAAAGGAAACGCCGGCGAGGGACAGCCAAGTGGGGTCAGCATGCAAGTGTCCGGGAAGCGGACACAGGCCAACCCTGCTCTCCAGTTCTAGGTACAGACTAGTAGTCCCAAACGCGGACTCAGTCCTCAGTTTCACCCAAGGCCGGGTCCACTCACTTCACTTTTTAAAAAACGAGCGAACGCAGCCTGGTCCAGCAGCTTGGTTGTGGCCCGGGCCAGACCGTGCCCGAGACCAGGGCTCCCCACCGCCCGCGCCCAGAGCTGCCCCTTCACGTCCGGACACCGGGGCCGACCGGGGCCGGCCCCTGTCACCTAGCCACCGGCCCCCCGCCCGCGGTACCCGAGCCCAGGTCCGGAGCCGCGCTGTGAGGGTCCCGGCCGGGCCGCGCTCACCGTCGATGTTCTCCCGGTCGCTGATGTGCTGCAGGTTGCAGCCCGTGTCCTCGCGGCTCAGGTCGGCGTCGGGCCGGTAGGACTCCAGCCGTGAGTGCGCATTCCTCCGGAGCTTGGGGCTGGAAGACACGCAGCACGAGGTAGTGTTCCCCATCGTCGGCGGCCCGGGGCCCGCGGCGAGCGCCGGGCTCCCGGGGCCGGACGTAGAGCGAGGCCCGCCCGCCGCCGGGGACGGACGGAAGCGCGGTCAGCAGCGCTGGTGGGGCCTCGCCATGGGCGGCGGGCGGGGCGGCGGCGGGCGGCTCCCTCGGTCTCCGCGCCGCCCGGGCCTGCCCGCAGCGGAGGAGCGCCCGCACCGCGCGACTGCACGGCAGCGCCGGCCTCACCCCGCCGCGGCCATGGCGGGCGCCGGGCAGGCCGCCTCCCCGCGCTTCCCGCTCCGCGCCCGCTCCCGGCAGCGGCCTCCGCAAGAGGTTCCGGTTCAAGCGGCAGAAACGAAGGGTCCGCGCGAACAGCGGCGCGGGGACCAAGCGGCGCGGACCGTGTGGAGACGAGGCACCCGGGGCGGCGGGAGCGCGGTGGGCGGGCACGGCCCTCGGCCCGAACGCCGGGAGGCGGGCGCGTGCGGCCCGGGGGAGTCCAGGCGCCGGCCCCGCCCCAGCCCCGCCCCTTCCCGCTGCCCTGGAAGCAGATCGCGGCCGCTGGCGCCTGGAGGCCCGACTTCTCCGGTCTGCGTCCTCCGGCCCCCAGCCCCGCCCTGCCCACCGGGGACGGAGGCGTGTGTGGCGGCTCAGGGTGCCCGAAGCCGCGCTGGCCACTCCCGGGAACAGGGTTGGGGGCGCTCATCGTTCTTCTTCCGTTAAAGCCTCCGGGAGCGGGCGGCCCTTGATTGGAGAGCTCTGGGCGTGTGCGCTGAGCTTCGCCGAGGACTTGCCGGCGGCCCCTGGCTCTGCGGCGTGCAGTCGTAGCCTGCCAAGCCCCACGGAGGTTTGGGGGGTGAAGGCAGGCCTGCAACGCCAGCCTTCCCGTCCCCTAGAAAACGCGGCTGTTGCGCGGCGCTGGGCTGTCGGAACCCAAACCGCGAAAATGAAGACAAGATTAGTTCTCCCGGTGGTGCCCAAGTGACCGGCCCACCCGCTTCCAAATACTCAGGGCGGAGTTGTGAGGACAGGCCGGGGAAAAGGCTTTCGAAGAGACACACTGGGCGCAGCGCTCTCACTTCACGTGTGAGGAAACTGAGGCCCAGAAAGATGAAGCGACAGGGAGTAAAAGAGAACGACAGAAATGCAGGAAGGAATGTCTATCTGGCATGGTCATGTGTGTACAAGTTGCCACAGGCGTTAGCACTCATTCGTTTAATTCTTGACATCCAGCCTTTGCTTTTAACCTGCGCTGCCCCTCTTGATCACGTTTATACATGTATTAGGTTACGTTTTTTAAAAGCTCCGTGATCCAATTATATTTTTGCCAGTTGGGTGTCCTTGGAAGATAAATGGCAGCAAAGCGCCGATGCTGACAAGATGACCAAAGGCGGTTCTGAAGAGCGCAGCGGGAAGGAGGCGGGGAGATAGCAACAGGGCAAAGTAGGCTCTTGATTAGGGCAGTCTCACACCTTTGCCTCCCGGGAAGCAGGGACCCGACCACAAGTACAAGTCGGTGAGAGCGCACATCCAGATTTTCAGGGTTACAATGCTGTGTTGTAGTTTGGGTGCCACAAGCACCCAATTACTAAACCAGGTATGTATGGCATATTCACTTTAGGGACATTAAATAATTTTTATTTAATCATGAAATTTACAATTAGTGGTATGGTTTGAAGGGCTTAAGAGGGGAGACCAAATGGCACCGAGGAGACAGACAGCATGGCTGTCTCAAGCTTCCTTTTCCTCAGGGTCCCTGGCAGTGTTAATTGGGAACAACACCTGGAGACATGAAGACGTGACTAGGGGCCAGGGTAGCCACAGACTCAGTGCCAAAAGGCGGGACAACCACTGGTCTACAGGGACTTTTCCGTTCCCCCACCACCCCTACCCACTCTTTGACAGTCCCACTGTATTTCCCTTAGAAATGCACCTGTTGGGCTTATTCATTAGCATGACTTTTGCTCAACAGGCTAGGGGAAGAAAGATAAGTGCTAAAGCATCACCAGTGATTTACCCAAGTGCCAACCACCACACCCTTCCACACACAACGCCCCTCCCCCCACACAAAGACACACACTTCACATTTCTCCAGGCAGAGATGCCCCCTGTTTGACATTCAGTGACACTTTAGGAAAGGTGGCATGTATTGAACACCTGCTAGAAACCAGGCATTGTACTGAGTATTTTTTACATCTAGCCTATGCTGTTATCTCACGTTTTACAAATAAAAACGCTTTAATTCCAATAATTAAACCTATCTAAGGTAAGAAATGACCTAACTGGGGGTTTTGCTCCTTGGTTTTGACTACAGAGTCTATAAGGTCCCCTCTCAGTTGCATCCAGCCCAGGTGTCACTGAAGAGGACAGAGGCAGGGAACAGATTGGAATAATGAGAGAAGAAATCAGAAGTTTGGGGTGGATAAAAAGACGCTAGTGTTGCCTTGGCTGGGTGGCTCAGTCAATTGGAGCACTGTCCTGTGCACCAAAGGCTGTGGGTTCGATTTCCAATCAGGACACATACCCAGGTTTCAGGTTCGATCCTTGGCCAGGGCACGTATGGGAGGCAGTCGGTTGATGTTTCTCTCACACATCGCTGTCTCTCTCTAATCAGTAAAACATATCCTCAGGTGAGGATTTTTAAAAAAAGCCCTCTAGTGCTGCTTCCCTTCTCTTCCCTTTTCTATTCTCTTGCTGAATGAAGCTGTGAGTGACCTCGTAGGACTAGGGCTAGCCTTGAAGAAGAGAGAAGACAAGAGAGCCTTGTTATTTCTGTGGGGCCCAACCCTTCTGACTAAATTAAGTAGCCAGTCAACAAGAAGAAGGATTATGCAGAAATTTAGCCATCTCTGGTGATACAGCCATCTCTGATTGTATAGCTTAGGAATCTAAATGTGAGAACACTTCCTCAGTAGGGTGGATCTACCCCAGGATTAGGGCTGCAGGGGGAGAGAAGGTGAGCACTGCAATCCAAGGCCCTGTCCTCAAAACATTCAGTTTTCTTATAAAACATCAACCTGGATCTAATCAGAACCAATCCTGCTCTTTGAGCAGAAACAATCATTTCACAATTCCTTTTCTCCATCTCTCTTTGTTACCAGAGTTTAAGAATTCGGTCATTAAAAAGGTAAATATGGAACTAGAGTGAGCTCATTAAGTCAGTGCCCTTCACATTTTTTAAACAGTTTTTTCTTTCAAAAAAATTTTCAATGGAACCAAAATATTTAAAACATAAATGAATTAGTGTTAACTTAAATGAGTTATAAGATCTTATAAAAGCAAATCAGTGAATATAGGTTACCTTAATTAAGTAGAGCATAAGTACACTCACTTCAGCGACACACATACCCATCCATGAAGTAAGAATCTGTCATTTGCACAACACCCTGAGTCACCTCCTAGAATACAGAAAACACTGAGTCAAGTTAGCCCAGGACCTGGACCATTAGTCAAAAGAAGGAAAAAGGCTAGTCTCAGGGGAAAAAAAGGAAAAAAAAAAACTGCTCAGAGTGTAACTGCACTTTTCCTTGTCTCCGGGTAGCCAATTTTCTGTGCCATTATTCAAATGTTTGTAAGGAAGCTGTGAAATAACCAAGACTCTGTGTTGTACCATCAATACGCTTGTCACCCAATGACCTCCCCTCAAATAAGGCCTCCCTTTGGTGCTCTCGATGGCACACATTCTACCGTAACCAGGAGAAGTACATACTTTGATAGCCCTTGGTCTTGACCAATGTAGGTGATTTATTTGTTGATAAAACATTTGAAAGTGTGCTGAGCCAGACACCTTGGGGATACAAAAGTGGATACAATATAATTCTTAGAGAAACTCAAAGTCCAGTAAATACTCAAATGAACAGGTTTGGAACATGTCCACTAATGTGAGTGATTGTAGTAATTTAGTCCTAAAATTTGAAGAATGCCAAGCCTGCTACATGTAAATATATAACTTTATCACCTGTGGATATACCTATGAAAGATTTATCCCATAAAGAATTTTACTCAGATAATCTGTCACATTGAAAATTCCCATAAGCAATTAAAGATGGCAGCTAGAATTAAACACCAAAGACACATCTTTTGAACCAGTGTAACTGCCAGGAACATTGTGTTGAGAAGGATTCTGAGGTCATGTTCTAGCTGGACAGGGCAAAACACTGCCATGAGGAGAGGAGGTGGAGATAACACTTACGCCACGTGTTTCCTGTCCATGAGTAAAACCTTGGTTTACAGAATAAATAATGAAGCAAGGGATAGCCTTAGATTCGGGGTATCGAGGCAAAGGCCCACTTGGAACCTGATTTATCTACCTCACCACTGAGAATTCACCACCTGTCCCCAGGTTCAACAGCCTTAAGAAGTCTAAGCTCTTTTGCCAAAGTCTATCTTCTTCACCCATCTTCGCTCACCATAAACAGGAATGGTAAGTGTACATGTGATCTCTCAGAACTGGGATGTACTTATGAGAGGGTAGATGCCAGCATCTCACAGGGGCTGGCAAAGGTCAGACTGGAAGAGGCTGCTACTTCCCTACCTGGTGTCGATTCTTCCATCTCCCTTAGTACAGGTCTTCTACTCTGTGAGGAAGAGCAATACACCTGTCTCAGAGATGACAGCTGGCCCCATGGCTAAATTGGACCAATGAGATAGGAGTGGAATCTTCCAGGAAAGCCCTCTGAAGAGGCTCCCTCTTTTCTGCTTTTTGGAGTGTGGACATGATGGCTGGAATTTCAACATGTGCTTTTGAGAGCCCGGTGACCTTGGAGGTAGAAGCCATGAACCAATGTCCCTGTACTCTTCTTTTACCTGACAGAAATAAAAGATGTTGTCTAAGCCGCTGTTATTTTGAACTCCCAAGTTATATGCAGCCACACCTAATCTGACCTGGCCAGGATTTGTTCATATTCTTTGATAGAGTTTTATGTATTCATGTTAACAACTTTCACTGACCCCCAGATAATAGGGACTTTGGCCTAGAACTGTGGAGTGCCATACATACTTGGCTCCTGTAGGAGAATTGGGGCTGGAATGGGAAGTTACAGTGGGCAGGCGCTGGAGCCAAGGTAGGAGTTTGGTGGCAAAGGGAAGTTCTTCCAAAAGGCGGATTAGTCCCCATGGAAATTATCAGTAAGACAATAAAATGCCCAGTACACTATTTTAATATATTGCTCCTTCATTATTCCTAGAACTGGAGACAAAGGTTTTAGAGCGAGGAACTCCTTAAATAGACTCTCGTATATATGCTTAAGATCCACCTCATCCAGGAAACTGATTTTCCTGTTCAAAACCATTTTTTTTCTGGACCTCTCTTTATGACCCCACTGACTATTTGGTGGGAAGGTTGTTTCTGCCACCTTGCATACTCTTCCCAACACACATCAAGTCTTTCAGTCCACGATGGCTAGCATTAGTGATAGCAGGGGATTTATTCTATGTCTCCCATGATTCAGGCACTTTCACTTATGTTTATCTTAGTTAACTGGCCTCAGTTCAAACCCTGTTCCCAACATGACAAAACGCGACAGCATTTTAAAAGTTAAACAAGGACTGTTAGTGACTTCTGTCAACTTACTGCCTCTACCTCACATTTTTAACCTCCAAGGAACTCAAAACACTCTGCCACTACAATTCAGCATTCAAATAGTCCTGGAGTCCCCAAGAACAGCCGGATAAACCCTACTGCAGTGGGCAGTCCTGCCATTATCCACTTAAAATCTGTGTAGCCTCTTCTGGTTTTAGAATGTCACTTTGCCTGGCATTCAAGCTAGAGTTTCTCCAGCCAACGATAACTGCTCACAGCTCTCTCTCACTCTACTCACATGACCCATCCCTTGAAACATCCCTCCCCACCTGCCCTCCGCCACAGTGTGTCATTCTAGATTCTCTTCCCTTCATTCTTCCAGAATGATT